>VYZT01020698.1:0-13372 GCA_013400735.1 Pomatostomus ruficeps
CTCCTCCCAATTTAGCATCATTGACAAACAGTATTTCTACAAGTCCCGCATCCAAGTGGTTTATGAAGATGTTGAAGAGAACTGGGGTTGGGGATGGAGCCCTATGGAATCCCACTCATGACTGGATGCCAGCCTGATGTAACCCCATTTCCTATAACTCTGTGTGCCTGACCTGTGAGCCAGCTTCTCACCCATCATGGCAAATTAGGGTCACTCCTTTTTCATACCCTTGCTCCTCAGATGCATTTCCTTCTTTATAGACCAATATAAGATAGTCCATGAAAAGCTTCTAGCAATAGAAATAATTAATAATTTCTACTTCCCTAGTATATAATTCCCTCTTATTCATTATTTCTCTCTATTCTCTAGTGACCTGGCATATCACTGCAGGACAGAAATATATAGGCAATCAGACAGACTGTGTTCTTCCTCTTTTTAAATTCTTTGGGCATACTTATATTCCCTTTCATTCAGTTTCTTCCTCTTTCCTGATGGAATATTCAGACTTATTAACGGAAAAAAACAGGAAAAATTAAATGCTATTTCATTGCATTTGTAAGTGTCATACAAAAATAATTTCATCTTTAACAATTAGTCTGTGCCCCTGGAATACTTCTGAAAGTTTTTCTCCTGACTTTAATACAAGTAGTGCCCTGGAAAGCTGGCTGAAAGAGATGGTTTTTTTCAGCCTGGAGAAGTCTCCAGAGTGACCTTATTGTGAGACAAAATGAAGCAGCTTCACTGAAGTATCTGGCTGAGTACCCCATTCAGGAATATCTCTAATCTACGTAGGTAAGCCACTGTTACAATCCCCTCACATGAAGGAATAAATTCACACATGTTGGATGAGTACAATAATCTTTGAATGAAGTTTGTTGAGTAGTTCTTTAACCATGTTTTGTGAAAGAAATTTGAATGAGGCACTTCATTTAATGAAACGTTTTAAGATTATATGTCTCTTTCTTCCAAAGGAAGTAAGTTTCCAAAATCCTTTGGGAAGAAGAGTATAGTTTAAAGCAAACACATTTCTTTAGGGAGGAAAATCACATTCTTGCTTTCCATAGGCAAGCTCCTGGTCAGATATGGGCTTTTTCCAATCCCTTTCTTCTCCACCAATCACTACATCTGAGTATTGCTTTTCAATGTTCATCTATGATCTTAGCAACTGAAATTCATAACTAATGGAGTCATAGACTGAATAGGGATACACAACCCTTTACAATTTTCCAGTCACTTCTTCCCTCTGCCCACAGATGGCAACAGTCTGTTTTTTCTCTGGTATAAAAATTATATCCATCTCAATTGTTCACAGTTGCAATTTAGTTTGATACTTACTGTGTTTCTCTTAGTGAAAAGCTTGTTCCTCTGAAAGTTTGTCTTCCTTTACATACATACATATATATATATGCGTATATGCATATACACAAAAGCTAGACAAATACAAATATTCCTCATTCCCACAAACTTTTTACTAAGTGCTTTTCCCTCTTTTTGCTAGACAAATGAAACAAAGGCTTTATTACTCTACTCAGTGATCATTTCAGATCATGGTTGTCAGCATGATTTATTTTTAAACTGATCCTGCATCAGGCTGTAATTTTGTTTCCTTGGAATGCTGTTTTCTGCACAAAAGGGACACTGGTGCAGACAGGAATGCTTTTGCTCTCAACGTTCTGCAGACTCAGCATGAGGGTGACCCACAAATTTATACATTGACGCACTTTGTTTTCTCTTTTATCCCAAATAATTTTCATGTAAGTTTCGGGATGTGATCTGTTGATTTTGGTTTGGGGATTTTTTTTTTTTTTTCTGTTGGTTGGTTGTTCTGTCAGGTACTGAGTGCATTTTCCCACTGATCTATCTCTCAAGTCTTACTTTTATAGCATTAATGATCACCTCAGACTCTGTCATTTTATATAGGAAACTGAGTGGCTTTCTCCTCACATGCATCACTTCACATTTATCTACACCAAATTTCATCTTTCATTTTATTTCCCAGTCACTCAGTCTCATAAGCTCCCTAGGTAGTTTTTTATAGTGATCTCCTGTCTTTTTTATGTTCAATAAATTCATATCATCAGCAGACTTTATGAACTCAGAGCCCACACTCTTTCCCACTCATTTATGAATATGTTGTCTGAAGAAAAAATGTATGCTGTACAGAGAAGAGCTCTTGGAGGAAGGTAACTGAACCTTCAACACTTTGACTTTGGTACTAAAACATTCACCTGAGAATTCTGTAGTGGAAGTGACTGTCAAATGCTGATGGATGGGGGATTGCACAAGTTGTCATTTGGATGTTCCCTATGGAGATAGGTGCACTAGGCTGCAGTGATCCAGGCAAGAGAAAGGTTTTCCACTCAGACACATCAGAGGAGGTAAGGAAATCATAATTCCCAGACAACATTGGAATGATTGCTCGATATGATGACTACATACAGCTTTTTTAGGTGCTGTAGTTATAATTTGTTAGAGTAGGGAAAATGCTCTGGCCACTATTCAAAAGACCAGAGCCATATGCATTGCCATATCATTTCAGATATTTGTTTGAAAGTAGACTTCTCCATTCTTTGAACTGTTTTCATTGAGAATTAGCTTGGGTTTGGTGTTGTTATTCTGCTATCCCATTGACTTAAATCAAAAAATACAAATCTGAAGCAAAGAGCATTTATCATATTGGAATTATTATTGGATGGAACTATTATAAAGGGCATCTTGCTTTTCATAAGGGAGATAAAATGTCTTTGGAAAAACATCAATCTTCAACTGAATGTACAATCCCAAAACAAAGCTGCAGCAGCTAACTGGGCAAATATAAACTTTGTCTCTCTAAGCAAGACAGTAACAAAGAAGAAGATGGTTTTCTTTCTTTGTCTGGAGATGAATTAATTTAATTTAAAAACCTATGCTGGAAAGTGAAAGGTATCAGAGATCAAAAGAACTTTATGCAATCCTGCATTATACTAAAAGAAGAAACTCACTATTTATGGAAAAAAAATCTGAAAATTGCAATAAGCAGAATCTGGGGAAAAAAAGGAGAGAAACTCAGTGACAGGAAGCTCAAACAAGACAAAATCAAATCAAAACTAATGTTGATGCTTGAAGTGATTGACTGTTGGGTCAAATGAACTTTATTACTTCACATATTTCAGTTGTGAGTTGGTATTTTTATAAAACGATTAACACTAGAACAAGTTACATTCCTGTTATGTGAGCTGGTTTGTAGTTGATATTGCCTTTGTCATGATTAGGGCTTTAAACAAGACAAAGAGACAAAGATATAAACTCAGCTTCAGACATAGGAGTAACTGTGTCTGAACTAATGTTTATGGAGTGGAGTTCAGAATATATATATATATATATAATTATACTGAATACACATGCTTTATAAAGTGTCAGAGTGTTCACAGACCCTTATTTCTACATCTCTGTAGCCAAACTGTGAAGTCATCTTAGCACAATTGCATGAAGCTATCAATTTAAATCACGTGTTTGATAAATAGTTCCACATTAGAATGATCCTTCATGCCAGAATTTTAATATGTAATAATAATTTTAGGCACACTATTACCTCTTTGGTACACTCCCAGTTGGAAATACCTTGGACATAAGAAAGCAATCATTAGCGGGGTTTTATTTTGCTCTCAACTCAGGATCCAGTATTTTCATCTTTTGAGCAGAAGGCAAGATAGAGTTGTTGAACTTAGTGTAATGACTTATCTAAACAATACCTGAGAGCTTAATCTCTTATTATTCCTTACTTTTTCAATATTTCATAGACCTAAATAATCCTCTTCCAAATGGGTGAGTTTGTACCCAACAGTCTCAGAACCAACACTGCAGTAGCTTTCCCAGACGATCTCATATAAAATACTTGTTTCACCAAACTACTTAAAAATTGCAGCTTTAAATGCTTTCATACAGTTTCATAATTTCATAATTAGTCCATTAATTCTTGTATTATATGATGTACTTCTCCCAAGAAAACTTTAATCCTAAGGGATTTTGGTATTTGTATTAATATAATGGAAGTACGCACAATTTTGTACTTATCTTTAGAATTCTACTGAAAAGTGCCATTTGGGAATGAATTGATTAGTTTTAATCACAGGCTTGTATTACTAAATAACATGTATCCTCATAAACAATTATTTTGCTCCTTGGCTATTTTATGCAGGTCATGAATAATGAATAATTTGTCACTAAATAATATTTGTAGCACCAAAGGTAGTGTATTTTTCACACAAAGACAACTGGCTATATTTTTATTGTTATTAGTACCTGCAGCAACTTTTCGGTTATTTTTGCTTGTGAGTTTTCATGTATATAATATCTACTGGGCTAGGTCATCACGATAGCTCCCTTTTTGATGCCACAAAGTAATCCTGCCCATAAGCTGTGTGCTTAATGCTTCAGGACATCCAAAGGCTTTCTCTGTCACACTTATCATGGCATTACTTTCCAGTGCCTCCATTTTACTTGCAGGTCTAGGCATTACCAAACCACAGCCTTTTTTTCCTATGTGCATTATTGGTTTTCCAGAGCTAGAACCAGTCAAGGTAAATTAGCACAGCTCTACTTCTTTTGGTGGGAGGTCATCTAGTGAAGAAGATTCCATGTAGGAATCAATTTTCCAGCACAGTTATCAAAAACTAGGGAAATAAAGCCCCAGCCACATAAAAGAACACAGGTAGACTCCGGCTGTTCAGAAAACCATTTGTTACAGTTTGATTATGTGTTATTCCCAGGTGACATTTATAAGCCTTGTGTTACCTTTTAATGTCCGTAATAGTCCAACAGAAGGTTCACTTGAACAAATTCCGCACTGCATTTTAGATTATGTTGCTTTACTGGGAAAATTGTACGACTCCTCATAGTATACAAATATTTTTTCTGATGTCTGGCTTTTCCATTTTCTAGTTCTAAACTGATACCTGTGAACTTTGTCCCTTTTTTTCCACCGACACATATTCTCTGCTTCTTTTTTTGCACTGGATCACAAAACAAATGGTACACAGATCATGGCACTGTTACTTATGCTTTGGGAAAGGTTGCCAACTGTCAGAGGCAATGATCAAATTCAAATATTCTTTCAAATAGTCTTTTTTCCACTCACCTTATAGAATCCAGGCTACCTAGAATATGATTCAGTAATGGGTGGTGTTGCGGTCACAGAAAGGTTTTTTTCCTTCTTTGGATGTGAATTCCTCTCCTGAAATGTGTGTCCATTTTCCAGTGAATCCTAAACAGACATTCTTAAGGACATCTAAAACCAAGCCTTGCTCCTCTAAGTCAATGCAATTGTGGCTTGAAATATAAGAATGTGAATGCTTGCTATGAAACATATAAATCACAGTAATAAAAAGAAGCAGGTAAGAGGATATAATGGAATTTGTCTATTTATCTATTGGATTTTAGGACTGCATATCCAAAGTACCCTAAAAAAGTGTCTTTTAAATACTGAGATCCTCTAACAGTAATTCCCAACAAGTTATGTCACTAATAATAATAAAAATAAAATCCAAAATTTATATGACAATGTGATTTCATGAGAACATATTTGTGTCTAAAAAAAAAGCACTCAAGCTCAGTGTGCAACAATAATCAGAATGAAATTTCTATGTGATTTGCCAGGAAGTTATTTACATGGATATTGCAACAACTTAGAATTGTTAGAGAGTTTTTGTTTTTATTATGAGAGTAAATCTGATTAAAGAAAATAACTTTGTCATTTGAAACTGCCTAAAAATGACTGATTGGATGTTTTGCCCCAAAATCTGTCCTGTGGGAGTGGTCTTTTAATGAAGCATTAGGCATGGGGCTTGTTTTCTAGAGGTATTTGGTGCCATTTGAAATACCTTTTGTATCCTGTTGGGCCTTCAGATGCTACTGCAGAATGGCACACACTTCTACAAGTCCTGAGTGGTACAAATAAACTGCAATGAATTGTCTAGAACATTTCTAATCTTATATACATTTAGATAACTGAATCATGCTATGTGTGCTCCAAATAATTAAAAAGGATTGATGTGACATCCTGAACAGCTTCTGCATCATTGCCATTTCTGTGCTGCTGAGCTGGTAAGAGCATGAGGTCAGCTGAGTGCTAAGGAGAGCCTCAG
This sequence comes from Pomatostomus ruficeps, assembly GCA_013400735.1. Taxonomy (NCBI): domain Eukaryota; kingdom Metazoa; phylum Chordata; class Aves; order Passeriformes; family Timaliidae; genus Pomatostomus; species Pomatostomus ruficeps. The sequence goes on from VYZT01020698.1 coordinate 6,123, forward strand.
ACCACTTCAGCAAACTCCTCCAGCCTCTGTGTCCCTGTCTGCTCCCACACATACAGACAAGATGCTACAATGATTACTCTGTCAGTGGGGCAAGTTGCAGCTTTGTGAGCTAAAGATTGCACAAAATACTCCATAACATAGTCACAAAAAAAAAAAAAATCTTCCTTTCATCCATTCTGAACCACCCTTCTTTTGTTTAAAAACAATTGCCCCTTGTTCTGTCACTACAGGCCCTGTTAAAAAGTCTCCATCTTTCTTATAAGACCCCAATACATGTGGAAAGGCCATAATAAAATTCCCCCTGAAGCCTTCTCCAGGCTGAATAATCCCAGTCTCTTAGCCTCTTCTTCACAGGAGAGATGCTCCATCCCTCTGATCGTCTTGGCAGCCTTCCTCTGGACTTGCTTTAATAGGTCCATNCCATTCTGAACCACCCTTCTTTTGTTTAAAAACAATTGCCCCTTGTTCTGTCACTACAGGCCCTGTTAAAAAGTCTCCATCTTTCTTATAAGACCCCAATACATGTGGAAAGGCCATAATAAAATCCCCCCTGAAGCCTTCTCCAGGCTGAATAATCCCTGGACACATTACTCCAGGTGGTGTCTCATGAGAAGTGAGATGTTTGTTAGAATTCTGTACATACTTTATTCTTCCATTTCTGCAGCAGCCGCAATGAAGGAATTGTTCTGTAAAACACTTTCCACTACTTTAAAAACTTCTCTTTTGCCCTTTACTTGATAACTTCTCCTTTCCTAAGAAATCTTGTTCCTTTGCTTGCAAAGGATGATAATGCAGAATTGCTCAAGTAATTAAAGCCCCAACCTCCTTGTTTTCTAAGTTTTATCTTTCTATTTTAGAGGGAATAGTGTACCTTTTTACATATAGCTAAGTCAGTGGATAAAATCTTCTCAAGTCTTGTTGTATGAACACAGAGATCATTTGTTCTGATGTTGGGCTTATTCTGTAGATCCTCTTGATTGCAGACTGTGGGAATACCTGTTCTCTGGAAAGTGCTTCTTACTGAGTCAGGAGCCAAACATTTCATCCCCCATTGAAGACTGACACGTGTCTGGTCTTGCCCAGGACAAGAACACAAAGCATCTACTGAACCTTTCTGTTAGAGGCATGGGATTATTAACTGCATTTCTGCTCTGTAATGGTTAAATTTCATGCAGCCCTAGGGAGGTGTCTGAGACTTCCATAATTTGATCATTAATATTTCCATACATCAGTTTCACCTGAAAAATACTCAGGTTCTTCTCTCAGAACCCCCATGTTCCAAAGTTGTACATGAGGTACAAGACTGACCTGATGAAATTCATAAAAAAAGATAACAGGGGTGGATTTTTCCCTCTCATAGCAGTGAGGCAGCCCAAAAACTTGGATCTTGACAGTGGTATCAATCAACCATAAAAAAATGGAAGCTATCACTTTTTATCACATAGCAAATTTTGTAAAAAATCTATAGGAAGACTAAAATGAAAAATAGCAGGGAGATACACTTGGAAGATCTAAAAGAGCACCTGGTAGATTTACAGGGGAATTTGGAATTGGCTTAGATCTTTGAAAATAATCCATTTTTAGCCACTACACCTTTTCTTTTTTGTATAGCACGCGAAATATGTTTTCAATACCTTCACATTCCTTGAGATAGTTATGCTTCACATAACATATATATCTTAAAAATAGAAACTATTTATTTATACATATTTTTAACATTTTTCTTAGTAGCGATTGCACAAATTTTTTTTTTTTTTTGTCCCTTTTCCCCCCCCCCGTTGTTTTCTGGGTGGGTTTTTTTGTTTGTTTGGGGTTTCTTTGGTGGTCTTGGGGGGTTTGTCGGTCTACACCCTTGGTGTTACAATATGCTGAGAAGCTGGGCACAGAGCAAAGCTCTATTAAAACCTTTCAGTAAGAATTCACTCTCTCCTACTTCTGTGGCTCATCAGCATTCCCATTCCACAAAATAATTAAGTGGGTGCTTACACTTAGGCTTGTAAAGTGGTTCAATTTGAAGATGGATGCTGCAAGGTTTAAAATAAGGCTCAAGACATTTTTCACACTCAGGGCCTCATTATTTTCCTTATATCTGAGGCATGCTGTATCAAAGGGCCACAGAAAACCCTCCAGCAGTAATGTAATCATAGCTGCTTGAGAACACAGGCATGGAACAGTCTGTAAATTATGGCAAAGCTTTTCTTTAGTGCAGCTGGAAAAGCAGGAAAGATGAAGTAGGGACTTTACATTGAGTCTTTTACAGTTTCATGGCTTGCCAGTGCTGCAGGATTTCTGCCTCCCTTGAGTGGATGCGCAGAGAGAGCGATGAGGTGACTTAGCTATCGCTAACTGCAATGCAAGCTACTACAGCTAAGCAATATGTGTGAACTTCTCCTATGAACTACATATAGTGTTTTTCCTTGCCTATACAGAAAGTTCAAATAAAAATGCTTTATATCTGAAATTGCCTTATACATCTTGTATCATTTATACAGCTCTGAATGTCATTTAGCATTCAAGGATAAGGTGCTTTGCAATTTAGATAATTTGTAGTATCTGTTATACAGTGAAAAAATAGAAACAGCATTTTGTATCTTTCCTATTTTATTTTATATCAAATAAAGTAAATTTTGCCACGTCTAACTTTTGTCAGTGTCTTCCTGTTGTCATCCATAAAGCAAGGAAAGTTGCATAGGACAGCTCCATATTCTCTGGCAATAAGGATTAATAAATCATTGCACAAAAGACTGAAAAATACCCCCAATAACTAAAAAGTCACAATAAACTCCAGCAGCAAGATGAACTTTGGAAAAATACCATTTACTTATGCCTTAGGAACTCATACTGGAGCTCATAGTTATATTTCATTGTGTTGACTTCTAGGAACCCATCTATGTATTGAATCTCAAGTACAAGAAAATACTACAGGGAACTATACTAGAGACTAAAGAGTACAAGAAATATTAATAAAGTGCACATTTTTTGGGCTTTATATGGTATACAGGTGACTTCATAAAGAAATATTGAATGCAGAGGACTGGAATATAAGTTTCATAGGTACCTGACACAGCTCTTCCACTGATATGCCTCATCATCAAATGAGCAGCTTTGAGCTTGCATGTACCGGTCTTTAAAAGAGCTGCCCTAAAGTCTGCAAAACTCATGGGGCCCTGGGATTTTAATAAATAATATTTGCAAAGTAGATTCCTATCTCAGTATAGGAAATGTTTGATAGATTAATGTGACTTGATTAGGAAAGATACTGGAGGACACAAGAGTATGAATTGGGTGCCCAAATACTTTTTCAAATCTGTCTCCTGCATTATATGTGAATTTAAATGTAGGTGTTTATATAGTGACTGAGACTGGGGCAGTGAAGGTTATACCAAGTGTGGCAATGTAATTTCCAAATAAAGCCAGTCATGTTAAACTTCATAGAAGGAGAGTCTAAGGAACCTCTAATTCATGAATACAGCAATTCATTTTTATTTTCTGTTCTACTTTTAATTATACATCCAATCTGATACGAAATCTGAGCTACTTCTAATTAGGAATATTTTCTGAAACACCAGTTCCAACCACTAGCTTTTTATCCTTCTGCACAGCGGGAACTAATTTTATATAATAATTCAGTCTAACATATCTTTTGCAGTCCTTTTCCACAATATTTTTGACGCTTATCCTATCTTCACAGAATTTTCACTTCAGTTTTGCATGCTAATAACAGATTAATTGATTAATGAACTGAATCAGCCATTTTTGACTCAAAAGAGAGCCAAATTCCTCACCCTTTTAAATCTTGCATAGAAAGCCAAGTGCAGAGCAAATTTCTTGTTGGAAAATACTGTTAAAGCTATGTTGTGAGAAAGAAATAACACTAATGCTCAGGGGGTCTTACAGAGTTTTCAATAAAAATCTCTATGCTGGCTTGAGATGATATAATGTATTAAACTTCATGGTGGATCACACTGCTTCTCTCTGACTTATCAGTCAAGGATCACAAAATCACAGATCACTTGGGCTGGAAAAGACCACTAAGATGTCCAGTCCAACTGTTAACTGACCACTACCAAGTTCCCCACTAAACCATGTCCCCAGTGCCACATCCAACCTGGCCTTGAACACTTCTAGGCATGGGGCATACACAGCTTCTCTGGACAACTCGTTCCAGTGCCTCACCACCTTCACAGTAAAGAATTGCTGCTAATATCAAATCTTATCTTGACCTCTCTCAGTTTAAAGCTATTCCCCTATGTCCTATCACTACATGTCCTTTTAAAAATCCCTCTCCAGCTTCTATCTAGGTCCTCTTTAGTACTAGGAGGCTGCAATATGCTTACTCATGAATCATTAAGTATTTTCTGTTTCCTCTTGAATTATTAGCTTCAGTACATTTTGTAGCAATGAGTTATACTGGTAGTTTGCTTGCTTATATACATTGTTTTTTTTTTTTTTAATGTCAGCTTTACTCATGTTCACATGTCTGCAGCTACATTTACTTCAACATCTCTTCAAGTCCTGTCAATTTGGAACCGAACTCTGAAAATTCTCCTCAGAGTATGAGATTAGGTTGGGGAAAGAATAAATTATGCAAAAAAACATTATATTCTTCTCCTGTACATAATAATGCTAGCATGAGAGGAAAATTAGCTTATTAATGTCATGTGAAGTCTCAGAGTTTTAAGAGATAGTCCAACCTGGTATCACATTCTACTCCTCTTTTATGCTGTAGAAATGGTGTTCTCTGATGTAATGCTGGCAATCTGCTCTTTCCATTTTCTGTTACAGCCAGACTAATTTTTATGTATCTCATGCCCTTTGGGTCTAAAATCTACTTAGTAGTACTTAGAAGTCAAGTTTCTAGGTGCCTTTGAAATGCTAGAGAAGAGAAAGCCAGAAAGATTGTCCAGGGTTCCATTTACCTTGTATCTATTTTAAAAGCACATTAAATCAAGAGCTTAAAGCACCCTTGCTAATTACTACTTGCTATAGTTAATCATAGGACAAGATGGCAAAATAGCCTACTGAATCATTTGGACAGACTACACAAGGATTTGATCTTCTCTGGTGCTATGTCTTGAATTTCAAGTTGCTCAGAAAATTCAAATCCATGATCTAAATCAGCCCTTGGGTTCAGGGCTAATACCTGTGTACACAGGATAATAATCTCTTGCCTTCTAAGGATTTTTTGAACACTAACTGGCAAGTATAAGTTGCTTCAGTCATAGGACAGCAAACCAATATCTACAATATTACTATGGGATATGGAAATAAAAAAATTAATTCCCTGCTTTATCACATACCCGCTGTGTGATACAAGGCAAGTTATGAAGCCTCAGTGATGGAGTCTTTACTGAACCTGAGGAGTCTGGTCACAACAATGTCACATGCTCATATACTCTGGTTCCAGGTATCTGCCTTGTCCTTGTAGGCAGTCAGAAAAAGGACTGACTAAAAATCCCAGTATCCCTTGTAAATGGTAAATCAGTACCTTCTAAGAATTTTGTTGTCTCTTGAATGCATTATATTAGTCCTGTGATGCCACTGCAAAGGCAGGCAAGAAATATAAAAATGCCAGACACATTCTGCTGGGGTGGCTCTGCTGTCACTGCAGATAACAATGCCTTTCAAAGCAGTTTACGATGCAGGAGGTACTAGAAATTTTCCTACTGTGTACAGCAGCTGGCTTACCCTAAACCTGGCCTTTGCATCACTCCTCATGAATAACATGGTCAATTTTTGGATCTACTTTCAAAGGACAGTGTACACAGAATCTATGTTTTCCAGTTCTCCCGTAAAACAATGTCAAGTTTTAATTAATAATGCAGAATAGCAGTATTATGGAGATGAATATGTTTTGAAAATGGCTCAGATAGTATTTTAGATGGGGAGTGATTTTAATTGCATAAGTTCCACATAGAATATTACATGAACTGTATTAAAGATATGATAATTCATTATTATTTTTGGTACTACTAAAAACCCCATACACAGTTACAAGGTGTTACCTGCAAATATTAATATTTGCATAATGATACAAGAGGAAATCTAATACTCCAGAAATGCTTCCAAATGGTGTAATCTCTAAAGCATTCAGGAAACAATCCTTATATTTGGTAGAATCAGATCTCAAACTTCTATATGTATGTTCTCCAGTACTTACAACCCTAAAAGCATAGACAGGAAAATCATAATCTTGCTTACAAAAAGAATGTAACAAACTGTCTTTTTCACTCACCCAAATAGCTAGAGTCTAGCTGGGTTCATCTGTGAAAGCTTTCCCATATGCAAAGAAATTGGGTCTTAGAATAATAAAAGATGGATCACTGATGATGTCATTAACAGAACACAGGAGACAACAGCTACAAGGTCTTCATTAAGTCGGTGATAGGCATCTGGCTGATAATAAATCCAAAAAAGAAAGGTTATGAGGCCCTCTTCTCTAGCAAATACTTCATTTATTAATGTTAACCTGACATGCAGGCCTATTACTAATCATATTAGTTCAACTGACCGAATTAGCCACACATTTTTGGCTAAGGCTAAGGGAATGGTAGTGCACTGTTTGAATAAGGTTGCTGTATTATCCAAGGTTTAATGGCCTACCTGACAGACCACTGAAATGAAAAATGGTTTGGTTGGAATTTGGATTGAAAACTAAAAAAATATGTATTGAGGGTATTGATTATATGTGAATTTGTCTTGGCCCACAATTAAACTGAATTTTGTATTTTTTCCTCTGTAGATTGCTCTGAAAATTCATAGCAAGATACCAAGGAACTAGTTCTTTTCTATGTTATCTAGAGGAGAGCTCATTTTGCAACAGATGACACGTGAAGAAAGAGCTGGACAATGTAAAAACAATCAAACATAATAGACACAGGAATTTTCTTTTGTCTAGGAATATCTTGTTTCCTTTAATTAAAAAGAAGTCATATATATTATGAGCCTTATAATGAATATGAAAACACAATGATCCCCAGTATAAAACCAAGATGATTTTCCATTACCTTACAGCTCATTATAAAGTTCTCTCTTTTAAACCATGTTTTACAGAAATCATAGAATTGTTTAGCTTGGAAAAGATCATCAAGGTTAACCCAGTGCCACCAAGAGCACCACTAAACCACATCCCTGTGTGCCACATCTCCACACCTTTTAAATACCTCCAGGGATGGTAACTCAACCACTGCTGTGGGCAGCCGGTTCCAATGCTTAGCAACCCATTTGGTGAGGAATTTTTTTCCTAATAT
>VYZT01020704.1:0-19495 GCA_013400735.1 Pomatostomus ruficeps
AAAGGAGGGAAGGTGGGAGGGAGAGGGGAGAAAGAATGAAAGAAAACAAAGCACCCATAAAACTAAACGTGCTAACTTGGTGTTTCCAGCAAGCCCACTTCAACTGTCCTGGGAGCTTCAGTAAAAGGAACTAGGCACAGCCTTGCCCTTTCATTTTAAAACTAGAGTAGCATTTCATCCTTCAATGCAGCTAAGGCACAGTAATACTCAAACTCTATGAAGAAAAGATGCAATTCTTAAAAGAAGTTCCCACTAATCAGAAGTCTACTTCATCCATACTTGTAAAAACATAAAGGGGTACCTAACTCAAAGGTCCAAGAAAAATTATATTTGAACTTCTTTCCATATGTCACAGTGATGAAAAGAGGACATACAGTAAATAACTCCAACAGTTCTGCAAGACCAGTAACCTCACACAGGCATCTAAAACTCCAGGAATACTGAAGCATCATCTTCATGGCAGGCCCTACAAAAGTGCATTTTACCAAATCAGAATGGAAGAAAAGAAAACCAATAGTACACTCACCAAGGACAGTGATGATCCATTTTTAAAATGCATCTTTAAAAAACCCCAGCAGAATACCAAGCATAGCAAAAGACAAAAGAAAAAAAAATAGTGAGAAGTACAGTTACATGTCAGATTAAGAATTACCCATATTTACTCTATGTTATGTAATCTATTTTAAAAATACATCTACTTAAATTCACACAATATGATTTACCTACAAGGGAACTGCAGAAACTGCAGATAAGTCAAACCCAAAACACTTGATACGTCAAAAATGTAGTGATTCAAGCAAACGCAATTTATACGATTTAGTCAACTTTAGAATTTGGTCCTCATTCTGAATAGGTTTTTGAACTACTGTTTATTTTCTGGCAAAGCCTTAGAAACTGGGATAATTCAATTATTATGTACTTAGTCATACAACTAAATATATTTCCAAGAACATTGTCTGTTTTTATAGAAATATATACATCTTTCTATGCATATAGACAAGGATTTAAGATCTAACCTTGTATGAAAAATCCCAAACACTTTTGCAATTAATCACTCTCAGTTAATAAAATGTCCACAACAAAATCAGGTATGATTGAAACATGCAAACTTCAGTAAGGTAAGGATAAAAGAAAGGTATTCTACAAAATACGTTAACTGTTTGCATTCTGTAAATTTCACTCACATTTTGTAGGATTAACAAGTTACCTTTCTTTTTCACTAGAAACACACATGACTATGTTCCTGTCTTACACTGCAACCACCATTCCACACAACACAACCAAGATGCTCTTTCTGCCTCAACTCTCTTTCCCTTTCAGTGCCTCTGCTGCTTTGCTGGACAAAACAGAATGTCTTCTTCACCTCACAACTGTGCTGGAACGTTTGATCAGCTGAAGAGCATTTGGAACAGCCTTAAAGCTAAGAATAAATCACCCTTTGAAGAAGTGTTTTCTCTCAAAGTTAGAAATTTAAAGCACTGGGGGCCCGAGGGAAGAAACACACAGACATCCAAGCTAGCTGGAGAAAGGTCAGAGAGAACAGCTGAAAGAAAGCAATCAGACTTCTGGAGAGTATAAGCTTTCCTTTGTGTCAGATAAACAAAATCTTAGTTTTATGGCTTCAGTTAGAAATGGGCTTGGCTGTTTCTTTCTTTAAACAAAAGTAACCCACAAGTTATCCAGTAAAAAATAGGATATTAAGTTTATTACCTCAGGTAAGATGTAAGTGACATCATGATTAGATTGAGATGGATAGGGATGTTTATTCAGATTCTAGCAAAAGAAGCAAATTTTTGTTTATCAGCTATTTTTGGTTACATTATTAAGGAAAATTATTTATTAATATTTATAATTTTTAACCATTATGTAAAGAATGTATAAGACCATGTAATCCATGCTGGCATCAAGAAGTCATCAAATGAATTAGAGTAAGTTATAGACTTCCTTAGAAGTAAGTGCATGAAAACTAAATCTAAAAAAAAAGAAAATCTAAGGGGGAAAAAAGTGTATCTGCCAAAATATTTAGCCTGAAAAATCTACTCATAAAAAATAAAAGCTTCTGTGCTAAGAAATAAAAATCGATTAATTCAGAAAATCACTTATTTAAAAAATAATCTTACTTGTCGCATACAGAGCAGTGATGACAACGATCTGGTTTTACAAGATGGCATCTGTCACAGTACCTGATCGCTAAAGAAAGAAGTTCCAAGATTAGATTTCAATATACAGTTACCCATTTTGATTTCTGAAGTCTGTGCAAAAGTAAATACTACCAGCTCAGCCCAGGAGAACCCCCAGGAAAGCATTTCAGCATGATCAGAAGCAGTCGCAAACACCAAAGCATTCTTCAACTACTTGTAATGCTGAATCTATGGGAGTGAACCGAAAAAGCTCAGGTTTTGCAATCTCTGCTAATCATACTAATCAAGTGGTTTTTTCAAAGCCCTTCAGCTCTGCAAAACAACCAATCAACCAACAAAACCCACAAAATCCTCACTAGACTGGAAAAACTTTAAAGACTGTTCAACAATATAGCTATTTTAAGCTATTATTCCAACAGCTTTAATTTATTATGTGAGATTATCTCTTGGATTTGCTTAGCTAGCCAGCATTGAAAAACTGACAATATGAGTAGGGTTAGATTAACTCTTACTTTGGAAGATCTTTTGTTCTTGCAAGTCAACAACCAACAAGTAAAACAGTAACAGTTTTTCACTGTGATCTGTCTAGCTATACATGACAGGCAGACAGTGATTCTGTTTTTATTATTATTTTTTTAAACTGTGATAAAAGAAATCTATGCAGTTAATGACTTCTACAGCCTTTCCTGCAGCTTGTTAGTATTACAAGCTATTTGTTAATATAAATTTGAAAACAAACTAGCAAGGCATTGTCAATCCACTTTAAAATCCTAAATTGCATGCTGCAATTTACTTCCCAACGACCTTTATACAATGAATAAATGTAGCTACACAAAGCTCTTGGATCACTTTGTTATTTTATGAAGTATTAAAAACACTTCTTCCCTTCAATCCAAACCCTTGAAAAAAAAATTTTATTAGTTTAGGTAGTACATTAAGACATCTGCCTTTGTTAGTCTCCTGAACACCTATTTACCTCCAGACATTGTCCGTGTATAGATAGGAAGATCCTTGGCTGCCCGTCTTAAGACTTCTTGCTGGGATTCACCTCTAGGCTCCCTCTCTAGGGACTCCTTGTCTGAATATGATAGATGAAACTGGAATAATTTTTAAAATCCAAGAAATATTAGCAAATTCCAAGTTAAATACGTAACTGTAGATGTGTCAAGAGAAATAAATATTCATTATATAAAGATATATAAGGATTAGCAACATGTACAAGGTATTACAGCAAATAACCCAGTGTTCCCACAACTAATTTAGTTTATGGCAACTGAAGACAAAATTAAAAATATTTCTGATTCAGTATTGATGCAATGCTCAATGCTTCCAGAAGTATAAAGCAACATTCTTCAAGAGCTTCTCATTCCCCTGAAAGGTCAGTTAATTTACTTCTGTAATACCAAATATTGTAATGCCTAGTGAACATAACCTAGGGATTTCAGTGTTTGACTGAAAGAAAATACACTACTAGGAATAGCAGAAAAGACAGCTTTATTTCTCTTCTGGTGGCTGGCATCTTCCCTGTCATTCTTTGTCACTGCTGTTCTCTTAATGCAGGTGTTAGATGTGTTTTCACTTTAGAGTCTGCCTGGGAGAAGGAAGAGATGGGTGTCCTGTATGGCAGAATAACCACATCTTGAATTACTTCCTGAATAAAACGCCAGCTTCTGTCAATGCCCAAAACAGTAACAAACATGGCTCTAGCAAGTGCTGAAAAGGTAAAAATTACTGAAAGAGATGAAGTAGTACAAATTTCTGAAAATCTCACATCCTCTGCAACACAGCAACATAGCCAGCTTCGTCACTGTAGCTTCTAGAAACAGGCAGAAGTCTTTCGTATCTTCATCAGAGAAAGGGGATATAAAATCACCTGTGAAAAGAAGTCCACACTTGGCAGGAAGAGCTGTCTCTAACCTGTGCCAGAAACAGAAGCCCTCTGCACAGCTTTTATGTTTACAGGAAGGCTAGTCGTTACAGTAATATTGATTTTTTCCTAAAAGAAAGTGTTGCATGTAAAAATAAGAAAGCAGATAGAAACATGCAGGTAGGAGCCTATTCTCACTTCCACAGAGAAGGCATCACTTCACCCTTCTCCTGACAAAGCTCAGTCTTCCAGCTGAAGCTGGATATTCACTGTTTAGCCTGAGTTTCTCAGGTCATAATTTTTTTATCCCTTGCAAGAACACACTCTTAGCAACATCTGAGTTAATTTATATTGGGATACATATGATTTCTCACTCCAGAAACTTGGTTCAGAATACTTCTTTTAAAATGCTTGTTTAATGTAAACAGAGCTACCATTCAATCTTTTTTTTGTTTTTGTTATTCCTCAGAGTAGTCCTACATGTAAAACCTTCATGCCTGGGAAAACATTTTCACTCGCATCTTCATGCAGTGCTTGTATAAAGCTGCTACACACGAGTACAGATTGGCACACACTACAGTAAAGACCCTCAAAACCTACTTTGCATATAAAAGTTTGAAACAAGCTTAAAAAGAAAGCTGTGTGGTTTACACCAGCTGCAGTATTCATGAAAACAAAATGCAAAAGCTTTATCTGTTGTTCACTTGAAAATACATCTTTTTCTATTTACAGACTTCATCCTATAAAATGGAAGCCAAGCAGTAATTTAACATTACAAAATACCCTAATTCAATTTTTTAAATACTGGTCTAGTAAAATAGGAAAAGGACATGGAACAATAAAGATGTCACTTACTGCAAGCAACACTGTGTAAATTCAAAGAACACCGGAACACCACACATTGCTTCCTATTACTCAATTTCAATACTTTTCCTACCCCATTTGAAGTTCTCCAGTAGCATTGTATGATGGCTTTGGAATTGTACTATAAACAGCAGGATTTGTCAAAATGCTTGTATTGGCATCAGCCCAACAATTTGAAAACCCTTCTAATTATCACTACAGTCACCATATACATGCATACATTTTGCTACGTAATTACCAAATGAAATAGGTTTTTAAATTATTTTGCTCCTCCCCACCCCAGGCTGTAGTAAAGACTGCAGTGTGAACTCCAGTGAAGATGGAAATTAGTTTGAATTATCTACTTGTCTTCACAATTACGTATCTTAGTGGTGAATGAAAACTATTCGGAAAAGAACCTCCGCACAACAGCCAGTAGAAATCACAAGCTATTAATTTTAGGTTGACATGGCACTTAGAGCAGCTAGAGTTGAGTCCATGCCAAAGTAAGTGGGTGGGGTAATGCTTTGTGGGTATTTCAAACTACAGAGCAGCCAAAGCATGATTCCTCTTGACCTCGGAGGCTGTGTGACACAGCACCTACAGAGGACTCAGGGGTTTCTGCATGAAGACAGAATGGAGGAGGCCAAAAAGCTGTGCTGGCTGTAAAAAGCGGCATGGGCAGAATTTCTATCAGGGCCATTGATGGAAAACCTCCACAGACCTCTTTTTTTCATGTAATCCATGAAATCCATGTTCTTTATCAGCTCCCTTCCTGCTTAGCCAGCTGTGGCTTCCCACCATGAGCTTACCTAATGTGCACTCCCACCATAACCCACAAGTTCCTTCATACCAAAACAGACAGGGAACAAGCTTTAATTCAGAGGACAACAGACAGATGCTGACAGGAAATATAAGTCTTAAACACAGGGAAATAAATTTCTGCCCACATAAAAGTCTGATATTTTCATGGCAAAGATTTAGGCTGCTAGTTCAAATAACTCATATTTTTCAAGTGGACAGGATTTTTTCTTCTACCATAAATATCTCATTTTAAAATATCCATTTAAAAAACCCTTTAAAACTTAGAGGAAGTGTTATTTTTTTTGTCTTGGTCACTACACTGATTGTAATCTGACTCCTATTAAGAAGCTGTAACTGCCATCTGCGTTTTTCTGCACAATGTAAAGATCCATGAGATTGGAGACTAAGTTATTCAAACACTACAAAATCAGGCATTTGGCTAGGCTATTTCATAAACAAAAGTTAAATTTATCTTACTTCTTTTGAAGGATTCATTGGTAGTGTAAAGATTGTTTTCCAATACGACCAGACGAACAGCATGAAAAATAGGTGGTAAGCAACCAGGCACACAACTAAAATCAGAAGGGAACAGAATTAATACAAACAGACCAGTGATACTGTAGTACTTACAAACAGTGCCTATGGGCAGAACAGATAGTTCTCTAACAGACGTAAATACAAAGGCTCTGGAAAAGCTTTGCAACAAAAATACTGCACTGCAACTTAAATAACACAAATACAAACTGTGTGGGGAAAGTCATGATACAGTCTACATAGATTACTAAAGTTTGAGGGAAACAGTTAATAGCCTATTAAAGCCCAATAACTACTGAGCAAGCAGTCTCCCTTACACATTTGTTAAATCCTAATTAACTGATGCACCTCTGCCTTTTAGCTTTATAAACCATGTAGGGAGACTGCTAGCCATGCAAATGCCCACTCTGCCTTCCCCCAGCAAAAGCCCCAACCCCCAAAGGAAGTAAAGGTATCTAAACAATGAGAAGTGTCAGGGGAGTCTTGGGGTGAATATGCACATGATACCTGAGCAGTAACCATATCCAGTTAATTCGTTTTCCTAAATTTTAGGAGGGAGGACAGCTGGGTGGTTTTCAAAACCTGCAGGTCCTTTAAATTCTAATGTTCATTCATTACTTTATATTCTTCACAGCCAGTCAACATTTATTCTTACGTTTTTTAATAGATGAGAGTCAACATTTACCATGCTGAGCTGTTTTACTAGAGTACAGAAGGAACAGTAACTTTTCCAAAGAGTCTGCCATAGGTTGATAGGTATTTCCATTTAAAAGCTCTCACTCTAGTAAGCAATTCACTACAGTAAATAGCAAATCATAAACCCATATCCTGATTAACTTACTGTAATGACAAGAAAAAAGTGTTCTACAAATTCATAAGCTCATCAAAAAGTGTCATAATGGGAAATCTGTGTACTTTCACTACATGATCCGGAACATTGCCCTTGCATGGTTAGCTCATGGAGTCTTTTTATATGTAGTATTATTCAGTGCTAAAGAATTCTTTATAACACATGCATGATGGTGCACATACATGCAGGAACAGTTGACCAGTATGTTCTTACTTTTTGCAGTTTTGCCTCAAAAGTAACACTGAATAAATACTTTTTGTGTTCATGTTTGTTTATTCAAAAAGCAGCAACATCATAGATATTTACTCCTATTCACCAAGCAGTTAAAAATAATAAACAAAAGCTAATAGAATCTGAGGAGTGACTCTGTACAAAGCTTTTGGAATGACAGGGGCAAAGATATGCCATGTCTATAAACTGAAAGAAAAATCTCATCAGCATAAATAAGTGATAGAACTGGACTCCACACAAAGCACAGCACATTAAATGACCGACTTGCTATTGGTCATCTGGACAGGAACAGTCCACACTTTTATTAGAACATTTATATCAACTGTAAAAAAACCTGATTTACTCAAACAAAATTAGTGTTTTTTTAAAAAACCAGTATATTTGTGGCATATAGTGAGAGCAAAGTAGGACAAGTTACCTCAGTTCTGTACATGCTTCACTTCCTGATCTGCATAAGTATATTATTGTTGTGAAAAAACCCACAGTAACTGATTGACAAGAAAATTGTTCATATATTTAAAAAAAAAAAGAAAGCCTAAAGACATTATCCAAAGTTTTCCCGTTGAAGTCTGAACAAGACTTGAGCTCATCTTGTTCGATCTTGAACCCCAGTTCTCCAGCCTGGCCCAGGTCCCAACTGGTCACTCCTCCCAGGCTATCCATCCACCTGTTTCCCTGCACGGCGATGGAGACTGGGCCACCCAGCTGCTCCACTGTGCCCATGGGTGTTGAGAGTCCAACTTAAGGACTTAATTTCCCTTGAGACAGTTAAAGAAGAGCTGTCTGCTGCTCCCTGGCAGAAATCCTTCTATTTTACACTTCTGGAAAAAAACCCAAACCAAACCAACCAAAAAAACCACAACTCAACCAAACAAACCAAATTCCAACCCAGACAGTGTATCCATTGCTTGAAGGCAACCCATTTACAGCTAGCTAGCGCAGCTAGAGCTGCCTGGAAATCTGAGGCAACCTGTACTACAGCTGAGCCCCATTTGCCCAGTTTTCACTCCTGAAAAATCTTAAGGCAGAAGTAAAGTCAGGGTAAATTTCTTCTGACTTGCTGAAGTCCACTTAGGCTTTGAGTGAAAATAAGGAAATTTAATGTTCCCCAATGCATTTTGCAGATAATTTTAATGTGTTTTGTGAGCAATGCCTA
This sequence comes from Pomatostomus ruficeps, assembly GCA_013400735.1. Classification (NCBI taxonomy): domain Eukaryota; kingdom Metazoa; phylum Chordata; class Aves; order Passeriformes; family Timaliidae; genus Pomatostomus; species Pomatostomus ruficeps. The sequence continues at coordinate 8,427 of VYZT01020704.1, forward strand.
TCAACTCACTTTTGTCCCCTCCCACAGAGTATGGAGCAGCAAAAACCTGAAATTTGAAGTCTGCAGATAACACTTATACACTCATATGCGGGATGAGATCACTGAACTGAAAAAAGGTTTTTCAAGCAAATGTTCTTAATTGACAAACATGTTTTCTAAGTGAGGGAGTTGCCAACGACTTAATAAAATCTGCTGGAATTACACAAGCATAAAAAGCTCTTCCTCAAAAAGCTCTGCAGCCCCATACGTTACACTTCCATGTTGTGGTGTAGTATTAAAATAGCATCTGGAAAAACAATCTAAACATGCTACAGCTTCAGGGTAGGAACTGTAGTGATTGCTAACTAGGCGGTTTTATTATATTCTGATGAGGCTACATATCTGAAGGATTCTGTTTCTTTAAACACATTAAAAACAAAATGCAGAAGAAAATCATCCCCAATTTAAATATGTTGCATCTGCACAAATACACTGCTCATCTCTAGAAGTCCTGTTTTTACAAGAGCTTTCTGTATTATAAATAATTTTTTTTAAAACCAGAATATAAGGATTGTCTTACTTAACACATCAGAAAGCCAGTGAGCACACTAAAAAATTCTAATTTTTCTCATCTCTGTTTCTAATGGCTAAAGTAATACTCAGGAACAACAGGATGATAAAAGGAGCTGAGGAACAAAAACCCCACAAATCTAACTGTTTTAAGTTAGAGTGTTTCTCAATTCTACTAGTAAACTACTGTTCTACTCTCATATATGAATTACACCTACAAACAGCTAATAAACATCTTACCTTTTTCTCCAATATTTGTCATTGTCACTGAAAAAAAGAAAAAAAGGAAATAATAAAAAATTATGTTTAAATAGCAAATTATGTAACTCAGCATTTAACATTTTTTTTCAACCAAAGATGGAAGAGTAATCATCAAACAATACACCTTTAAGATCACACACTATCAAGCTTTTATGCTGCGTACATTCATCACAAGAATAGATACACAATATCAATTGCTTATAAGGTTTTCTGGCTCCTCTTCCCAGGCTCATTTCCTGACAACGAGGACTTCCATCTATCTGAAGCTGTCAAAATTTAATCCAAGAAAAGTCATCTCTGAAGAGCAGTTATTTCTTTTAACATTAGTTGTAGGGGTTTCACTCTTTATTTATGTTGTATTCTTCAAGTGGAGGTATCAGACTGCAGAACTGGTTTTGCCAGCAATACTTGGTGATACCTTAGATCTCCAAAGCATAAAAACTGAAAGTACACAAAAATTGCATTTCCTTTAAGAAATTGCCCACGAATTACAAGATTTAGGGACAGTAAGAGAGTGAGAAAAGGCAAGTATTTCAGGCATTGAGGAGAGCACACAGGTATCACATACCAGTGCCTGCATTTTCCACTCTTGGTCACATTATTTAAAAGTAACCATCCCACAACAGGTATCTTAGCAAGATCAGCAACTCCCATGTGATCAAAACCTCTTCTCACCCAAACCACTCCACCACACATTTATTCATCTCAGTTAAGCAGTCTACAAGCTGTGATACACTGGTGCCTACATATACAACTCTCAATCACTTTTGTTTTCCTAATAAAAATGATTGCACAAGGCTGGTCTTCAAGCAGCAGGCACAAGGCAACTCCTACAGAAAAGCCAAACAGCCATGCCATCTGACTGATGGATTAAATTTAGGCTTGGGGACTGAGTTAAAGTTGGTGTTTAAATATGTCTTGCACATTGCATGGGTGTACCATGGGACCAGTGCTGCTCAACACCTTAACTCAGGCTCTGGAAGAGTGAACACTTATCAAATTTGCAGATGACACCACCCCAGGGACAGCAGCTGGTATGTGCAGGACTGCCATCCAGATGGACCCCAATAGCCTGGAAGAATGAACCAACGGGGCTCTTATGAAATTCAGTGAGGCCAAAGACAAAGTCCTGTACCTGTAAAGAAGCAGCCCCCTGCAAGGACACAGCCTGGGGACTGCTGGGCTGGAGCAGCTCTCTGGAAGAAGCCATGGAGTTGCTGGTGGGTAGCAGAAAAGGCCACCAGCCATAAGGGCTACATCAGCAGGGGCACAACTGGTCAGAAAGGAAAGGGTTTATGCCCCTCTCTGCAGCATTCACCAGACCACATCCAGAACACTGCAGGGCTTTGCGCCCCCCCCTACAACAAAGAGACAAGTCCAGGAGGAAGCGACCAAGCTGGCAGGGACTCATCCTATAAAGAGAGGCTGCATAGCCAGGGCTTGTCAGCCTGGAGAAGACATGGTTTTGGGAGGGCCTCACAACACGTCCAGGGAGGCATAGAGGAGCTGGGCTCCTCATACTGGTGCAGGGTGGGATGGCAAGAGCCAGTAGGTGGAAGTTGAAATTAAAGGATCAGATTTGATACAAGGAAAACCACTTCCACCATGAGAACCGTCCACCAGTGAAGGAAGCTGTCCAGACACGTTGCACAGCCTCCATCACTGAGGTTTTTCAAGACTCAAGCCAATAAAACCCTTAACAACCTGGTGTGACCTCACATCTAGCCCTGCTGTTCCTCAAAATATCAGAAAGACACCACAGAAGTTGCAAAGCCACTACAAAGTACACTATATTCTGCCCTCAGTTTTCTGAAATCTTTAGAGTTTAATAAACTGAATATCCATCTAGACAACTGTTAGAGAGAAGCTGAGGGCACATGTATACACATTTGACTCTGAGAAGCAGGCATGCTCCCCTACAATAATGCACAAGAACTGTAAAATTGTAAGAAAACAGTCATCCACCAGATGATTGTTTACAAAACAATTTTCAGAGCTGATGTAATTTAAAAGTGAGGGAGTTCTCAAATTAAGACAACTTAGCCACTATTCAAATCCTGATTTTATTTTTCCACTTGGAATGGTCATGAAAGTGTGCAGAAATTTTGCCAGTCTTCTTCGAATAACTACTCTCTGCAAATCAAAAAGTCACAGCCAAGCATGTATTGCAGAATCACCAGTTTCAAAATAAAATCTACTTAACCAGCCTTGACAATGATTTGTGGTATTCTTCTCTCCTTACAAGGGAATGGCATAGAACATTGCTGTGAAAGCAATTGTAATCTTTTTTCCACTCCTTACCTTTGGATAAAATGTATTTACTAATGTGTCTGAGACTTCTGAATTTTCCACAATGCCTATAAGTAAAGAACAGACAAATCCAAATTTAATAATTTCTACCACACAGCAAACCTACAGCTTTACAAAATTTCTGTCCACCTCCAGAAGGAAACGCACTCCTCAGTCTACACCTGCACAGAGGACTATCTTCTCAGCTTCTGCAGTATCTACTTGGAAGCCAAATGATCCTGACAGTCAGGACCACGAAGGCTAAAACACAAGTGCCCAGAGATGTCCAGTTAATCCCATGAGGGTGAGAACATGTTTTTGGGTTTGTTCTTAAACATGTATCTTGTCATTTTAATTTCTTTCACCACTGAGTATAAATCAAAAGTTATTTCATACACTCCTGAGTTGCAAGCACTGTAAGAGACCAAAGCAGAGGGGGGCAAGGCTGAAAAGAGATGCCGGTACCTTCCATCTCACCATCATTTTGCTCCACACATATTGCAACTGGTGTTTACAAGGAGACTGGCTGTGCGGCCCAACAAGCATTCCCGCAGACAGTGACACAAAGGAACGTGCAAGATATCCAATATCTTGGATATGAAGTGAAGTACCAGTCCTACTGCTTAAACCTTTGTAAATCACCTCTGACAAAGGCTCCCTGGAGGAGGTACAGTGTGTTGTAATGGAAAGTAACGGACAAGCATCTGCAATACAACAGCACCAGACAGGAAATGAAGGTGCAGGTTTTTTTGTTGTTGTTGTTGGGGGTTTTTTGTGTGCGGGGGGGGGGGGTTTGTTTTTTGGGGTTTTTTTGTGGTTTTGTTTTGTTTTGTTTTGTTGTTTCTTGGGGTTTTTTTTGGTTCGTTAGGGTTTCTTTTTGTTTGGTTGTTGGGGGTTTTTTTTGGGGGGGCCGGGGGGGTAGAGGGAAACTGTTTGTTTTGCACCACCGTGGCAGAACTGACTAACAGGGAAAAAAAAGGCTCTTGCAAATCAAACTCACTCTTAAATTTCTCTTAAAGATTTAAACTTTCTCTATTTGTTGAATGGCCACAATACAAATACTTCTTAGAGTAAGCACAAGATATTTACCCTAAGATGACACAAAAATTATACTATTTAAGAGCATGGAAAATAATTTTCTAATATGAAAAAAACCCTCTAATTTTGGATTTGAAGAAAGAAATGTTTGCTATTTTCCCCGCCTTCTGAATAGCACACGATATGCTTATTTAAACCAAATTTTATATTTTCAGCAGGTTCAGTGATACAACTTTACTACATTATTCAATGGCATTTGATCATATACTTTTTCTGAATCGCTTGTATCAATATTTCTGGCATTTTTCTCATTTCTCTTTCAAGGGGTTACACTCACTGTGGTGAAAAGCAGGTCAGACTGTGTATTCTGTCATTAATAAATATCAGCTGAAATGCTGCAAATGCACTTACTGATAGTCAAATAGCACAGAAATAATAAGGGTAAAAAGCATTTATGTCTGTGATGACTAAAATAAACACAAAGGACCCAGCAATCGCAACTGCTAAGAAATTTCTGGGAGGAAACAGGGTAAATCCCTTTGGGACCAAAATGAATGACACTCCTGGATATTCAGAGATGGAAATAATTATAAAAATATGACCTGTCTTCAGGAAATCATTAAAAAGTTACAGTTTTGTTTGCCTGAGATACTGCAGGGGCCAATTTCATTAAGAATCACCCTTCCACTGCTAAAGCATCAGGATGCCATTTACAGTTCAGCACTAGCTGCCTGTCACATCATTAGAGCCTCTCCGCTTCATTACGCAGCTGGCAGATGGTGCTCATCAGAATTACGGACCAGGCTGGGGCACACGCAGGATTGCAGCCAATGCAGACGCCAATTTCCTGAGCCAGAAACATTGTTCCCTGCTTGCCTCAAGCCACAAGTAGCCAGACACAGGAACAGCACATTCAATAGTCAATGCTGCTAAGCAGCCTGCTCTTGCAGGGAACAATTGCAAAGATGACAGAATGCTGCCTTTCAAAAGATCATAAACAGCCCAGGATGGTTTCCATCACCAAATTAGTTTGCTAGGAAGAGAAGTCACATAACCAGATACCTTACACACTGGGTGAGACCAAGTGGATTTCCCACTTCTTCAACTTCCACTCATTTTCTCTAGAAATCTTGATTCTCACTTACCCATGTAAAAACTAGGTAGACATTCATCTCCACATAACTAGAGACATGATAAGACATATTGCTATCACAAACCCCAAAAGATTTTGAAAAATAAAAGTCATACCAAAATGTGCATTGGTTTTGTACTGTTAAATTTTGCTTGACTTCTAAATCCAAAATCAAAGTTCCTGAACTGTAAATGTAATGGCTGGATTTAAAAATAAGAAAAAAAAAAGAAAATGGGAGAAAGCAATTAATTATTTAAAGCTGTGATGAAAGTGGATATACAAAATTTTGCTTTCATATTTTATGTACATTTTTTAAATATTTAAATCTTTGGAATGGGAAAACAAGATACATCTGATTCAGAGACTCTGCAGCTGCATCTATAAATAGCTGGTTCTCTCAAACTTTTATGAAGTTTAACATCTTGGACATGATTCACAAAACTAAGTATGTGTTTTATCTTTATAGTGCATTTGAAGCTATAAAACACTGATCTAGAGATGCAGTTTAACTCAGCTCTGTGCACACATAGAAGTGTTTTATAGCTGTGACAAGTGTTCTGTCATTGCCTGCAATAGTCCTTTAGTAAAAGTACCAGTGCTTGCAATAAAAACCTACCTCTGTGCTAGACAGAGCAGTGGTCTGCATTGATTGAGAGTGACAAGGTGCCACCAGTGCTTTGCTTCAGAACAAAAGTAACAGAAATATTTCTGGGATATTTAAGGTTGGCATAGGTAGTTACCAAAACCCCATACATTTGCATTTGATGGTATTTGCAAATGTTTCAGAAGATTCATTTTAACCCTGTGCCCATCAAACTAAACCACTGTCCACCTGTATAGCAGCAAGCTGCTATTTGGCACCTTTGTAGGTAAGGTCACAAACCCACTGCTTTTGTATAGGGTATGACTAAGAATTGACTTAATCTCTCTTCTTTACAAATTTACCTTCCAAGTCACAAAGACTGACTAAAGAATGAAAACTCCTTCTACCAAAGTTGTAGAGCCACAAACACTTCAGCAAACAAAAAGTACACCCTGACAAGAACATCTCTTAAAGTTATGCATCAAGCAGTGTTAAACCTTTACCTGAAAACATAATCTTGTGTAGTAATTATAGCTTCACCATAAACCTTATGTTTTCCATTTCAAGCCATGGTTTAAATTTCAAGGCACAAAACCTATAGGTAATACAATGAGCACTACATGGAGAGGTAACCAGCCATGTTTAACATAGATTTTGATTCTGTTCCAGAATTGTAGAATGGCAGCTGCCTCTGAAAGTCTGAGAAAGCATTCAAACAACATTTGGGAAATGCACAGGAGCATGCTGGATATAATTCGAAAGCCAACTCTCCTTCAGCCACCAGTTTTGAAACTTTTCTCTAAGTAACCACAGATCTCAGAAGAGGGGAAAAAAAAGTAGTGTTTCCAAAATATGGAATAAAAATGCAAACTTCTTTGACCAAAGTACTTTAGTACCTTAGCAGCCAATGTGCAGACACTATATTTAACCGGTGTTGGAAAACAGCCAACTCCAATGTTACAATGTACTTCTATTTCTATAGCCAAACATAAGCTCTAGATGATTACAAGACATAAACTGCAAGTACCATAAATCCTTTACTCCATCTGGAGAACATACTGAGCAAAGGGCTCGAATCCAGCTGACCAAATCCTGGGTCTAACTTTTTTTTTTATCTTCCCCCCATCCCCCCCATCAGCTTTTATCTCGGTATTTTCTGCTGCTTCTGATTCCCTTATGATACTGTGCCAAGCCTACAGGGCACATATTAATTCTGCCTCTAAACTGTAATGAATTAAGCAGCTTTATATCCTGTTATAATTCCATTCCACTGATGGCTCACAGGGTCAAAAACCTGAATTCAGCGCTAATCAATCTGATGCTCCAGCAAAAATCTTCCATGAACATTAACATCTTTAGCAGCTGGATGTCATTCCATGCTTTCTGTTCCATTCTGAAGGTAGCTGTGGAAGATATCAGTCACGTACTCTACACCAAAAACAGAGATGTGACTTATGAGCATTCCCGACAGTACTGTGAACGTCATCTTGTACCCCCTGTTCAGCTATGCTGAAGTAATTTATTCTTTTCCAAATCAGGCAAATCACTCACCAGGTGGCAATATTGCCTCCCTTTTCCTTCACTGGAGTAGTCACAAAATGCTTATTGCTCGTTTGTTCCACAGCGAATCTGTTTTCCGTCTTCAAAATTACAAATTTAAGCTGCATTTTCTGACAGGATTCCCTGAGCAAGAGCATTATCCTTAGAATTAAAATTAGTGCCAGGTAAAAATGGATCAAAACTGAACATAAACATCCAGTTTCTACTGGATACAGGACATCTACATGATAACCCTTTCATCAGCTAAACTGTTATTTTTACTAAAAACATCTGTCACAACATTGTCAAATTTTTACATTTTCTTTCTTATATGCACCTCCAAATCATGAACTGGTACAAAAACAAAACAAAACAAAATTATCTCAATATCCACGTTTGTCAAGAACATTTCTGACAGACAGTTGTCAGAAACTGCAAGTAACTACTGGTTCTGCCTTACCTAAGGCATGGAGTGGTTAACTCCTCCAAGTCCCTTATGGTTCTATCAACCTGAATTACAGATGCATCTAAGAAGGGAAATGTAAGAATAATTTTTTCCTTTGCAGAGGAAGTATGCAAAGATTTTAATGAATGTTCATTTTCAGGTTTTCATAAACACTGAATCCAATGTGTATTTTCTGAGTATAAACACATGGATACAGGTGTAGGGGTAAAGTATTTCATGTTACTGTTGCTCCATGTATCCTAGGTTGAAATTTCAGTAGCTTGAACTATCAAAGTTCACTGTACTCATTGTGCATTGCCTGTATTTCCCCACCTTTTTTAGAGAAAGAACAACAAAACTGCATCCTGCAGGTTCTCACAAACACACTCAATTTTTTCTAAGGGAAGGAATACTTAAAGGCCTAATAATTTTAAACACAAAGGAGGTTATTCAGGGTGAAAAAAGAAGTACTACTACTAGACAGGGGTTGTGAGATGACAGTACTGGCAAAATCAAGAGTATGGCACTGGATTAGGGGTAAGCAATTTTTAGTCAGGTGTTTTAACACCAACTCATATACACATTTAATTTCAGTATTCATTCTATATCCAGCAGAAAGAACTGTTTGCTAGTGTTCAAGACCTTTCTCCTTCTTGTTAAGGTTAAAGCTGCACAAGCACCTACCTGAAACCACTAATAAACGACACAGAACTCTAGACATGGCAATACTAGTGTTAAAAACAGTGGATTTATTTTTCTGTTTCTAAGACCCTTTTTGTTTCTAAAATGCTACTCAATACTGTAACTACTCAGCATTAGGTATATAAAGAATCAGGTTTGTAGATTTCATAAAAAAAAAAGAAGTCCCTCCTATAATGCTCAGACAAAATGACAAAAAAATCCCCAACAAAAACCTGCACAAACCATTCAAAATACTACATTTGAAACACTTTCACATCACTAAAAGCTCATATAGAGCACATACAACAGCGCAAAGTCCTTGCTAAGTCCTATTGCACAACAGTTAACACTGTTCCCTGTATGTTGTCAGCCTCAATGACAGAAAGCTGCAGAAAAACCCCAGCTATATACATCCTTTTTAGCATTCAGTGCTGCAGGAATAAAAGATGCACTGAACAGACAGGCTAGCTTCAAAGCACTGAGATGCTTATAGTCTATTCCTGCCGTTGGCTTTTGTTCCCAGAGTTGTTAGTTATTCCTTCTGTTGTTTACGCTAAATATTCATTAGTAAGGCAAGACATAAGTTTATTTTATTTTAATATGCCAAAAATGAGGGAAAACATCCAGATATAGATAAAAGCTGGAATTAGTGGAGATTGTGGATGACTATGATGCTGAATGAAAAAACTGGTGAGCCAGCTCCCACTGAAAGGCCTGGGTGTGGGTGGGAAAGAGACAAACAAATAAAAAATCACCCATGTTCATCGAAAGGAATGCAGTAAAAGATGCTTTAGCTGAGCCCCAGGATTCCACTTCCTCCTCCTCCCATTGCGGGTCTTTTGCTTTGAAGGGTCCTCAAGGAACTAGTGAACCACAGTTTATAGTCTGAAGCGAGTTTCAAGCATGTAATTTTCTTAAGAGGTACCTGCTTTCAGGTAAGCTAAAACCCAATCTTCCTGTTATACAGTTATGCAGAATAAAAAATAACGTAGATCACTGAAACAGTAGTGCCCAAAACAAGCCCACGGTACCTAACACAAGGCTGCATACATAAGGACATTAACTACAGAGTGGCTTTTCCCTGGAACATCCCTGCCCCCCTCGTGTCAGCTTACAGCTCTCCTTTCCAGGCTGGCTCAGCCAGCTCCCAGAACCCTGCAGACAATTTGCTTCCTTGTACTGGAGGTAGACACTTCATTCCTCCTCTCGTGAGGGCACAGTAACTTTATTGAAGAGTGATGTTTAAAACGAACAGATTTGAATTCTGTTAGTGAAGAAAAAAAAAAAAAGACAAAAAGCCTAACCTCCAATATAGGAACTACACCAAGTCCTGAAACTGCCCCCAGAAAACAGAGGTGCAAGACCTGGCAAACACTTTTTGCTTAATCCCTCAACTGCTCAGCCAAGCATCCATAGAACAAAAATCCTATCAGTTTTCTGTATACAATTAAAAAAAAATCAAAAATTAGGTACTAGGCTGCTAAGATTTTCAACATCAACAGCTGAAGACTAAGTACTGCTAGCTTATATTCCTGTGTGCAGGAACACTTTGTTTCAGTAACAATTGTTTCAGTAACAATTTTGACATTGTTACCGAAACATCAGTATGCCACACATTAGCCTCTAAAATTCATGTTCAATGGTTTTCTACAAGATACACCATAAGATAAACCAGAATCAGAAAAAACCCGTCCAAACCAAGGGATGCTGGTGAGCTGGTTATTTAATAAGTCCTTCTGTCTCGGCTAGTCTAATTCACATAAATACTCGTATCACACGCTGTCTCCCACATGTAATTAATGACCTGCATGACGCTAAGGATCAGGTGCCAAGATGTGCCGTCGGGGTGACTTCCGAATGGAATGCAGGCTGCCGATGACAAAGAAGGGATCAAGAAGTTGTGACAGCCGGGCATTTTCTACACGACTGAAGAGTGGCACAGGGAGGCTCGCGGGTTCCTTTTACATATTCCCGCTTACACGTCGGCCCACAAATGGTTCTGTACGTGTCTGTGTGTGTGTGTGTACACGTGTGTGCGCGCCGAAGGCACGGCGAACTCTGCTCAGCCACTTGCACAGTCAGCCCCGCTTCCCGGGTCCGGGACTCGGACCGGCCGCACTCTGCGCACTCCACGGAGGGAAATGCACGCCTATGAAAAGCCCCGTGCGCCCGGCTCCCTCCTCGCGTAAAAGTGGAAAGCAAGCGTGATGGGTCGCGGGGGAAACAAGGCAGCGCGGATGTCCCTCGCCCGCCCAAGGGGCCAGGGCGCTGGGGGGGTCCGGTCCAGCCCAACCCAGCCCCAGCCTCGGTCCGGGCGTGGCGGCGACAGCAGCACTAGCAGCCGGGGGAGGCCCCGGCGCCGACACACAACAGAGGCGGCCGCCCGTGTCCGTGTCTGTGCCCGTCCCGCCCGGCTGCGCTCCCCGCCAGGGGCGACGGCGCCCACCCGCGTCCCGCCCGCCCCCCGCCGCCGCGGCGGCACTCACGCAGGCAGAGCTGGGTGACATAGGCGTAGTAGGACCAGCAGAGGATGCTGGAGATGAAGAGCACGG
>VYZT01020704.1:19709-33168 GCA_013400735.1 Pomatostomus ruficeps
GGGCGGCGGAGCGGCCCGGCCAGGCGCAGGGCGCGGCTCCGGCCTCGGGCTGCTCCACGTGCAGGGGCGCCGGGGCGGGGAGCGCCCGCTGCTCGAGGCGGCATCCCCGGCTCGCCCGCCTCGCAAACGGGGATGGCGACGCTTCAGAGCGCCCTGCAGGTGCTTTGAAACACCCGGTACAGAAAGCGCTGCCTCGTTTGCAAAGCGCGGTTCGGAGTACATTGAACAACAAGTGTTGTGGGCTGCGGTGCCTTGGCGGGCAGGAGGCGTGGGAGGCCACGGTGGCCAGGCATGGCTGGCTTGTGGCTTTTGGTGGCTGTTCGTGCACGGAAAGGTGGTGGAGGATGGTGCTGACTCACCCTTCCCCGAAAAGCCTTTACGCTGTACTCATGGTAATGAAGCGCTTTTGAAGCATCACAGTAAGCCCAGCCTGCATTACAGTATGTGCATCCAAATCCTTGCAAAATCGGAAATGCCGAGCATGGCCTGTAGTATTTCTACAATCTGCTAGAATCTTTCAGAGCATCAGCAGTGCAGTAGGTGGGAAGGAGCTGATTGATTAAAATGGGTTTGGACTTTGAAACAAACCTTGTCTAATATCTCATGCAGGAGAGCAGACATAAAGATAAGTAATCACTACCTGGAAGGCATACAACTGCCATTGATTGAGCAAAGGCTGAGAGAGGAAAATAATATTGGAGAAAATAAGACAGAACGAATAGTAGGTGTGCTGGCAGGTTCCAGAGTACGAATGGAGTAGCTACAGTATGTTTGTTGAAGAGACACAAGAAGTTGACCATATGACTGCAGTGTTTTTATGTGATGCAAAATCATGCACCCCTCTTTATAGTAATTTCAGTTAGCCACAGTGAACCGAGTGAATGACCAACACAGGATGATGTATTGAGAAGAATCATATATATCCCATGGCAGTAAATAATCTTTGCCTATTCAGGAAAAAGGCTCATATATTATTCTGAAGGGCTCAGGAAAACCATCTCCTCAATGTATGGTTATTACAGTAGAGAAATGAATGAAATATGCCCCCAAAAGACTGGAACATAATAATTTAAGAAAAGATTCTGCATTATGGGGTATTATGTATTATACATTAAAAGGTGAAGATACAGTGAATGGTACTGAGAAACTAGATTTGATATTCCTGAGTACTGTATTTCTCAAAACAAGAGTAAAGGCACCAAAATCAACATGATGTAGACAATAAAAGCATTTTATTTTACCTTAATTAATCACTGAGGCCAGCATTTTAATAGAATATTTAAAGGATTTGACTTTACTATGTTTTAAAGAAAACATCTGTGATTATTCAACACAGATTTTAAAAGCACAAGGAATAAGATTACCACTGCCCGAAGGCAAGCCCCATGCTTTGTGGCAAAAGTTAAAAGAAATGAAAGCAATTTAATTCATTTGATGGCTTTTTGCACTTATATGGAAATATGTGACAGTGACCTCTCTCAGGTACCAAGGATAATGCATCTGTTGTGTTCTGTTTCCAGGGAGACATGTCCGTACCATGAGAAGTTTGCAGCTGGATGCTGTATATGTAAGGATGAACTAGGTTTTGCATTGTCTCAGGGACTATGAAAGATTTCTCCTGTAAACCATTTTAAAATGCTGTATGTGGCATGGGGCTTATTAACAACACATGCTAGGGAAACACAGTAAACATTAGAGAAAACTTTAAAATATAGTAATTTATCCTGTGGAATCATAGTTATTATAAAATATTATGCATATAGAGAGGTGGCAGTTTGCCAGAGCTGTGGAAATAAAAGGACGATGTGTTACAAAGACCTTAAATTATATCATACAATTTCTGTTCAGAAGCTTTTCATTATTCGTTCATGGAAATGGCCTTGTGTAGTCCAGCTTTCTACCTTCTCCATGGACACCACCACTCTCTGCTCACTGCTCAGCTTTCACAATAGTTAGAATTCTCTTATTTCATATGCTAGTAATTACATGAATAATTGCTATCACGTATGCTTTACCAGAGCTCCAAAATCATGGTCATTCTAGTTCAAAATTAGTGAAATAAACAGCAAACTTCACTTTAATTTAGATGGAACAAAAAAGCTTGCCCTGACTAATACTCTCAATTACCTTGGAGCATCCTTTGGACAGAGAGCTGTAAAGAATCCCTCTTTCCTGTCCTCGTGTCTTCTCCCCATGGACATGGGCTCTCTAGCTCTCCTTCACGTCCACAGTTACTTTCTATTCCTTCCATGACTCCCATCACCCTCCAGCTGGGTCATGAGAGACCCTTTCTTCCATGCCTTTCCTCCTCTTCTTCCCTCTGTGGTATGACCTGCAGAAATTTTAGGTAACAGCAGAAAAACTCAAGAGCAAGCGTATTCAAAGGAGCATTGTGTTATGGCAGAAGTAAATCCTGGGATAATCTAAACCATTAGGTATTAACGGACAGGTTTCCCAAATCAGTGTACTCGGGCTGTCTCTCTCCAGTGAGAGAGGTTACTTGGGGTACAGTTTATTGCTGTATAAAATGTTCACAAGAAAAAGACAGAGGAAATGAAGGCAATTTTCTTGTCAGGAGCTGGGCTGAAGGAAGCTGGGGTTTGAGGAGGCAGCTTTGAGTGTTTGGCAAATTGAAACAAAACTTTCTTGTCATAAGTGGTACCTTTCAGACTTTCCCCTCAGGCAAGGTATATGCAAGTTATTGCTGGTAGATTTTTTTAAGGTATCTCTCCTGGTATACATTTGGATATTTCTAACATTATCACTTCTGAGTATTCTTTGTACGCAGTTGTGCAAAGGGATGTTAAAGGAGAGGGTTGCCACCCATAGCTGTGGGGCTGGGCATCCTCCTCCCTGCTGGAGCCCAGTGTGGGGACCCAGTGTCTCTGTCCCAGGCTAGGGAAGGTGGCTGCTGCTTTCCTGCTTAACTAGCAGCAACTTCACCAGTGCCTCTGCACAGGGCTCACACAAGTACCATCAGCCAGGTCGCTTCCTCCCCTTTGGCTGACAGGGCTGAGGGTCACTAGTGAGAACACACACACCTCCCTACCCTCCACCCTCACAAGCACATGCATTGGTGCAGATCCCCAAGTACAGGCATGGCCTCCCTGGGTATCTGATACCCCTGCCCACATTGCAGACCTTCTTACCTGCTCCATGGTCCCCAAATTACCAGCTGCCCTGCTTGGTGCTTATTGCATTTTGACTAGGTTCTTGTGCAGCTGATCTTCTGAAACAAGCATCCTCCTGTTCCACATACCCTTGCCAAGCACTCTGGCTGACCAGGACTCTCCCTGCTGTTGTCTTTGTGAGTGTTGTTCGGGTGCATTGTACATCTGTATGTTTGGCTTCCTCCCTTTGTCATCCCGCTTGATAAGGTCCTTGCTCAGATGACATTAACGAAGCAGGCACTCTCTCCTTCCATGTGCTCTGACAGGTAGATTCCAGCTGGGTTCAGATACAGAAGTGGGGAGTAGAAACTGTGCCTCTTTCTGAAGCATCTTAACACCCTTAGCATGAATTCCTAATGAAAAACTACTCCTTTGCAAGTCTAGGGGGCTCTCCTCCTAGAGAGATAGCAATCGGATACAGTGGAGTCCTGCCACATCCCATGTATTCAGTGGAGCAGCAAGAGGAGGAGGGAGAGTAGGACAGGAAAACACACATTTACTCCCACACAAGTGCAATAGACAGAGCAGCAGCAAGAAGCAGGAATACACACAGACAGACAGACAGGCACAGAGCACTCATTAGGTGAACCAGCAGCTCTGCAGGGATGCTCTGGGGCTTTCCCGACAGTGACTGTGCTCCTTGCTTCTCTCCAGAATGTCTGGGTGACGGACTACACTTACCACACACAGGAAATCTCTCTGCAACATTCCTGGCAGAAGATATCACCTGGAAAATGTATGTTGCATCCCAGCTGGAGTTAGGGACCATCTGTGTATAGTTTGTGGCTCCCGGCTACATGAAAACAAGCAGTTAAGTAGCCTCCCTCATCTCAGGCTAGCTGTCAAATGTATTTTAATTGAAGGGCTGGCCCAGATGTATAGTATCTGGATACTCAAACCTAACTGTTGTTGTATGATTTTTTTTTCCTTAAATTTTTGTGTCAATTTGCCTAGTTCTCCACAGGAGAGGTGCATTTAGCTCCTTTCCAAGTCCTTCCTAAAATTTCTTGATTGCTACCTCTGTATTGATACAATACTGTATTTGTCGAGTCTGCCTTCAGGGAAGTTTTTTCAAGTTCTATTTGGGCTTATTATCCACCCACTCTTCTGTCACTTTCATCAGTAATTTTTTCATTGCATTGTTTTTTCCCAGATGCATTAATCTGGGTATTTTCATTCCCTTGCTGCTTTTCCCTTTGTCACTTAAGGTGGTAAACATCGGAAAAAGCTACACCAGTTCCAATCAGTACTAGTTCTTGTGCAATGCAGAACTGTACGGTGCCCCCAAGGCAGGTCTCTGCTTAGGCAAAACCCAAAACCCCTGCAGAAGAAAACCCTTCAAGAGCTAGCTGAATGTGAGAAACCTTATCCCATGCTGTGTGCACCATTCCAGTGCTTTCTGCCCTTTGGAGTAGAAGTTACGTGATTTAATGGTTGACTCCAAAAGCAGACATCTAAATTTAAAAGGATCAATCTGATAATCTCCTTTTTTCCCCCCCTTCTTCCAGACAGGGTAATTTAAGCTTACTTTTACAGCTAATGCCCTGCAATGCGTTGACAGACCTGAGCCACTCCATGCCTTGGTCATACATCTAGGTTTGGCTGTTGTCCAGGGATGAAATACTTGCCTATGTTCATGCTTTCTGTTGCTGGGGATCCTCATAATATGTCTGCACAAAATGCAGCAACAGCCACTTTTCTTTCTTTCTTTCTTTCCATTTCCCATGGAAATGTTTTAACTGCCAGTCTGTAAGCCAGTTGTGGTAATTTGTCCACTGTCTTCATGAAATAATACAAAAAGGCTGCAAGGGTCACAGCACCAAAGAAAGTAAATGCTTCAGCAGCCTCTTAGGGTGTCTGCCCGAAACAGCAGACACTTCTGGATTCCCGTCTCTGCTCCTTGTACTGGATTTTGTCACATGGTTTCCAAGTGCAAGGGCATTTTTTGTAAAGCCTAGGTAACTAGCTTCAGACGTAGTATTTTATTGGAGAGATTTGAACACCTGGAAGTTTACTTTTACTGAGTCATACTCTTTTGAATCCAGGTTGTAGCTTCTGAATCAGGGTTAGAGTTAAAAACCCCCAGCAGTAATATATTGCTATTTCTATGAATATCTATATGTACAAAATTATTTATTTTAATAAAAAATCTTTAAGTGGGTACTAGTGTTTTTATGGAATGCTACTAGCTAACTATAATGTTCATCTGTGGGAGGAATTTGTAAGTCAAACTAGTGGTGAAAATTAACATTACCCATTCAAGATTAAAGCACACCCTCGTATTAAATTGTATGTGTATGAAAAAAATGCAATATATTCAAGGGCATTATCTGCTGACAGGTTCAGAGTGCCAAATGTTTTCATGGATTCTCAGATATAGAGAAGAATACATTCAGACCTCACACCTATTAGAAAATATTCATATAAGTTTTGGCTTGATTTTAAGGGGATTTCAAACTAGGTGTTTGCTGCAAATTAGTTCCAGATTCATATTTAAATAGTGAGTTTTTGGTCTGATTCTTTTCCTTCTGCAAGTATTAGTCTGGAGCTCTTTTGCTAGAAACTGTCTTCAAAATATCCTCAATGGGACAAGAGAGCAAGACACATCATTAGGTAATGATCACCATAGCACACAATGTCAAATCAAAGTGAAAAATTTCTGTATCATTTTTGCCCCTTTTATTTCAATGCATTTAGGTGGATATTTAGGTGGAGAAGAAGAGACCAAATAACTATAGAAACCAGGCAGTGTGACTAACAAATTGCTGAAAGTTACTGTTCAATAGGGTTTTTTTCCTTCAGGCTGATAACATACAAAGCAAGTATCTTTAACTTGGCACTAAAATGTGCGAAGAGGGAAACTGCCACTGTGATCTTAAACATCAGCAGGTTATCAGGGAGCAGCCTGCACTACAGGATATTCTGCCAGGAACTAGGAGCTCATCACAGCTCAGGCAAAAGCTGGTTAGTATCACCAGGCTACCCAAAGCTGAGTGTTTGCTAGTTCTCATTTTATCCCAGCTGGTCTGGGCACCTGTGGGCAGTTCCTAAGCATCCTCTGAATACTTACTTACATTATTATAGTTTTCTCAACTTAGAGAGCAGAACAAGAGCTGGTTTAAACAAAGCCTTAATTTATGCAATTTTTCACATAAGGTTGTTGCAGCATACACATTTTCTGTGCTGCCAGGAATTTTGCAGATTTTAAACAAGGTTTTGTTGAGCCCAGTGACTGCTGCTTATCCGAGGGGTGCCTCTACAGCAGATGGCATGTGCCATTACCCTGCCTTGTTTTCACCTGTTCTTTCATTTTCAGGTCTTTTATACAGAGTTCTGTGGCAGAAAAGCAAAGCCATCTAAAGAGATGACTAGAAGAAGAAAACAAGTCTATTTTTTTATGACGATGAGATGCTCTAATTCAAAGCGCTTATACATGAATTCAAAGCATTCATGTTACAAAAAAAAAGAGATTATTATGACAAAGGAATTTGAATTATATACACTGCAAAGAAAATTAGTTCCAAGTGCATTTATTTTGAAATAAACAAGAATATTATATATATATATATTCATATTAAATTACATTATTAAACATAAAGAAAAAATATTCTTAAAAACTAATCTGAGACTTTCACATTCTATTTTTTATTAAGTAACTATAGATAGGAAATATATAGAAAACTGCTAAAATTGCCTCAAGCCAGCCACAAAAGCAAAGTGCACTATTGCCTAGGGCACTGGAGGAGCAAATGATGAGGTTACTGCTGCTTCCTCCAAGGAGAGGATCACTGTGAGTGGGCAGTCATGAATGAAAAGGAAGGATGGGAATCCCTTCAGTGACTCCCAATGTTTTCTTCCCTTTTTTTTGTCCTTCATCACTGAAGGAGCAAACTGGGTTTTGCATATGCTGACGAGAAGGAGTGAGACAGTTTTGTGTACTGAGATGATATATTGAATACAGCTGATTCCCTAAATGATCACACAGCTTATGTGTGTTCTGCTGTGTCAATTCAAGTACCTTTATCTCAATTGATTTGATTTTTTTTCTTGCTTTCAATAGTTTAAGGACACCAATGTAGAAATTTTGAATTTATTTATCATGAAATATTAACTGAAGTATCATCCTTTGATAGTTTTCTGGACTGACTTGGGTTTTGGGGTTTTTTTTTTTTTAGGTAAAAGCCACACTTAGCACATTTTTCTTCTACAATTCCCAGTGTGGAATTTCTTTAAAACAGCTTCCTTCTCATTTTGTTTTGATTTTTCTATCCGAGTTAAATCTTACTATAAATTAAGCATTTCTAAACTTAGGTGCACTGTTACACAGATACCATACATATATTCACATGACATATAAGAAGGTAATTCAGCAACATGCGTACTGAATAAAATTTTTAGAAGTTTCCTTTCATGTATTTGGAGTAGTAAGATATTTAAACACATTATTTTAGTTCCATTTTGATTGTCTGACTACCAAATATTTGCATTTTCAATGAAAATTTATTGACATTAGTTTAAGTGTGTGTGTATTCAGCTAGAAGTATTTCAAGGCACAGTCCGTTCCTAAACAGATACAGATTTATTCAATGTCTTGTGAACCTTTTCAAGAAGGGTGTAAAAAATAAGTGTTCTTGTTTGTGTGGATTTAATTCCTACTACCTGTCAATAATCTTAATAGGCAGTAAGGAAAAATGCTGTTGCTGAATAGCAAACAAGTACTATTCAAATAATATTACTTAGTGTTGTTCTGTACTGCTGCATGCATTCATATTTCATTTTGGTTTTTTTGTTTGACACAAACACAAGCTATTTATCTAGTTTTCAGATGCTGCATTCCAGAGTAGCAAATTAGACAACTGTAATTTCTACTCAGTGTCACTTCATATAAAAAGTGCATTATTCACAAGAAACACATGAATTTTTACTCTACCAGAAACATACCAGTGTATGGCAATAAAATTTATAATAAATATTACAAAGTGTGTGTTACATGAATTTGAACATTTTGACTTCTCTTTGATATACTGCTTGTAAGACATCTTAAAATCTGTGCTATTTTTTAAAGGATAAATTCATAAACATAATAATAAGACTTGGAGAATCTGAACGTTATAGTTCATACAGTACTTTTCCTAGGTAAATACCTATCATTCACATTATAACCATAACAGCTTTACTCTTCGTAAAATAACAGCTTTAAGAGTTTGATTTGTCTATTCAACTCATATATAATTGTTATACTACTTAATGTAGTCTCATTTTCAGTTTAGCACAAACTTTTAATAGTGCTCTTCTGAAAGCAAATTCACAGTCTAAGCTGATGCAGGCAGTTTCTCTTCACTGCCAAACATCTTCCTGCCCAGGTGTAAAACTTATTTTTGTTTCCTTTTAAATGACAAATTTATCTCAAAATAATAAAAAATAATATTCAAAAGGTGTTCTTACAAAAAAAGCCTTCTGCCACTCACGTGGCATAGTTAGTTCATCATTTGATAAAATATATACTGAAAACCAGTTTTAGGCATTGATGATCACTGCACTAAGTGGAGAAGAAGTTCTGTATTTTCTACTGCAGCTGGAAGATTCACAATTCACCTGGGTTAGTTTGTTCTTCATTAAGAATTCATGGGAATAAATAATTCTAGCCAGTGCAGATAATCCTGCTTTCTTCCTTTATCTCAGCATATCTCGTCTCCGAAATTGCTTCCATAGATCTCTGAGATGTTCACTGGTTACAGCCATCACACAAGAGTAATATTCCTTCCAACCATACTTTGGAGTCTCCTGTGAAAAGTGAAAATTATGCAATTGGAAAAAAGGTATCATTCACTAAATTTCTTAATTCTACCTTAAACTTTATTTAGATTCATACACACTAGATCAATGTTTCAATATTAAAATAATGAGAGATCGAATTTACTTCTGTAAAATGAGGGTTATAAATCCATACACAGGTTAAGTATTCAAAAGGCATCCTCACCTCACAGCACATAGTTAGCATTCAACAAATAGCCTATTTATATTAAAAGATACAAGAAAGTATTTCCTCTTTATTCAGGTATGTCCAGATCCTTCTCTAGCTTTGTTCCTTTCTTGTTTGTATTGACACTGTACTAAAAAGTTCACCTATGACACCACACAAAAAGCATAGAAAATTACTGATGTTCATTAAACTGAGGCAAAACCAGCAAAAGCCAAATAGCATATGGGCAGATGACATGAAAGCTTCTTTATACGAGATTACCTTAATCCTAAAGTGCACTCTAGTTTAGCAACATGAATAATTGTCCATTGAATGGAGAGGAAAACTGGCTGGCGTGGGAGATTCACTGCTCTATGCTATCTGGAGTTATCACTGGGTCTCATTATTTCTTCCACTGTTCCTAACTCCACAAGTGTATTTTCACAGTAAGTGTAGAAAGATGGAGAGATACTAAGAATTAGAGCAACTGGGGAAAGAAGCCACTTTCCTCCTAGTTTATATGCTGAGCATATGCCACATGATGTGGAATATCCCTTGGGCCAGCTGGGGTCAGTTGTCCTGGCTTTGTCCCCTCCCAACTCCTCGTGCACACCCAGCCTCCTCACAGGTGGGGAGGGGTGAAAAACTAAAGAGTCCTTGACTCTGTGTAAGCCCTGCTCATAGCAACCAGGGCATCAGTGTGTCATCAATAGTATTCTCCTCCTGTATTTAAAACACAGCACTGTAGCAGGTACTGGGAGGAAAATTAACTCCCTCTTAGCTAAAACCAGGACATATGGTGAGAGACTGTTTAATACCTTGTTTTGGTTGAACTGAGTGAAGATGTTAAAGATATTGCCACACTGCAGTACATTAAAACCCACTATTAGAGAGTGAAGCCTACATCTGCATATTCTTATCCACCATCTTGTTTAATTAAAAAGCATAGAATTTTACAGAGAAGTTGTAAATATTCAGAAAACAATCTAATCCACAGTCGTATATGATGCAGATGTTAAATGAAATATTAGAAACAATACTTAGATGAATGCATAATTGAGATTTATACTCAATCTCATGAAAAAATGCATTACTTGCAAATTGCACTGCATTATTAAACAAAAGCATATTCCGTTTATTAACCTGTGCTTTAAGATATAATTTTTTATTTTATGAAACAAGTTCAGAGAAATGTTCATGAAAGTCATTAAAAGAAATGCTAAAATACACTGACTGTTCATCTACTTATTTCTAATGTATGCACTGTTGCTGTATCTCCTCTCAGTGTACCAAATCCACCGAAGGAACAGTTTGTCCACACATTCTGCAATGCTTTTGTGTTCCACTGGAACATTCTCCTCCCACCATATCTAAGGCTGATCACAGAGGCTGCCCGGAAGCCCTGGGGGGCGACGGACTGTGCTTGGCTGGGTAGACTTGCTGCAGAGACGCAGTTTTTGTCTATCCTTTTTGCCTAGCTGTCAGCTCTGCAGCAGATGAGGCAGAAGCGGTCGGTATTAAAGGAATGAAGGCAGGAACAAAGAAGCGGGAGCAGACCCTTCCGCAGCAGAGCTTCAGATTTTTCCGCCAGATGATGTGGGCTACGAGCAAGGACCTCGTGGGGTGGGTACACTGAACTTTTAAAAGGAATGAAGAGGGGCGGATACAGAAGGGAGGGTCCAGGGTTCCACAAATCAAAGGATGATGAGGAGTGACAGGTATCCAATAAATTCTGAACAGGGGAGGAACTTATCTGAATTAACCAATCAACATAACAGAACGGCAGAACTTTCCAGCACTTGCTGAATATTAGAACAAGCTTACGCATATTAAAAGAACTCTGAGGGGAAAGGGGTGGAATAGACACTTTGACTCACAAGCTAAAATGTGGGAGGATCAGGGGATTCCCCAGCCATGCTTTCTCAATCTCTCTCAGACTGTCCTGAGAGAAAAAATCATAGAGAAAGCAGGCTGGGTCACTGCCACACATATCCAGGTATGTTTTTAAACTTCTTGTCAGGTTTAGGATCAAAAGCCCAAGTTCTGCAATTTCCAATTACTTTTGTAAGGTGAGTCAGGAAGGTGGTGTGCCTAATCACACGCTTCTCACCTCTCTGCTTTAGAGAAGAAGTAAGCAAAGGTCTCTTCAAACAGTAAGCAACAGCTTCTTTTTTTTAAAGCTGTCTTTTACAATAGATGTATTCAATTGCTGAATACTAGCAAAGTATAGAAATTAAAAGCTTTAAAAAGATTAGCTACATGAAAAATTTAATCTCACTTGACAGAATGAAGTGTTTACAGAGGACAATTTATAGTTGAAATGGCTAGAAACGAGGTTCTGAATCCATGCTTCAGTTTTTCATGTCTTTTTAAAAATTAATTTCTTTCCTTAGGCAGTCTCAAGGTACTATTTCTGCTATTAACCATTACCTCCTAAAAGCTTTTAATCAGAAATTTTGAAACTTCACAATACTCAGAATACCTAGAAATCAGTTATTTTAATACAAAGTTCTTAAGATTTTCAGAAAATTACTAGTACATAGAAATTAACTTCTGGATTTACATTTGTGATATAACAGTTACTTTCAATACTGCAGTAGTCAATAAAATCACAGTTATGGCCTAAATATCTATTACAGTTACTGAGCACACAAATAGTTTAGCAGACAGTATTTTAGATGGGTTTGAATCCCTTCATAAGTTGGTCTTTAGCATCCCGTTTTGGAAATTAACTTTGAAAGGGCTTTGTTATAAATTTCCTAGATAATCCTTCCACAAGACATTCACAGCAAAGCTCTCCTCTGTGCTCTGTTAGGCAGTTCCCTAAAAACATGTTTTTTCAGTTCTCCCTGCAGTGTATGCAGAGGAGTACCTGCCAATGCCGAGTCAGGCTGTGTGCCCTGCAGGGACCACACACAGCTTGTACAGTTGCTCCCCAAGGAGAAATTTTCATTATTTATTATAAGGGTACAACATTCTTTACACTGTGGAGTAATGGCATGAGTGCATTTTAGAGATCTGTGATATACAGCACAATGTGCTGTTTATCGCTTCCCAGAGTGCAGATTCAAAATAGGGTATAATCTGTGGTAAGCGTGCCAAGTATCTTAATCTCCTTCACCAGAGTCCTACATTTACCATAGAAAAGCACAATGTTTCAATGCACTATGAACTGTACATTTATATTTGGAAAAAAGTAAAATTAATAGTGGTTGTACTGCACCTAACTTTACGATGTAGTTGCAGCTGATTTTTGTATTTCATGTACATTTATGTGCTTCTTTGGACATCACATTGGAATTTAATTACCCATTGAAAGAGTTCAATTTCAAATCTCCAATGATTCCAATTTTTTTAATCTTTCCAATTTATAAACTGAATGGAAAATAATGATTTTTAGAATTATGTAAATCCACTTTCACTCCACAATTTATGGCAAAGACAACTATCTCTTCTACTCCACAGTACTTTCACCAAATTACTTCACATGCCTTGGCTAAAGTTTCCATTTCCATTAACTGGCGCTTGCAACAAACTTTAGTACAAGTTTGCAACAAATTTGAAGAAATATTATGAGTTATGTAATGTTTTGCACAAAAGGGAACTCTTAACAGCTAACAACTGGTTATGTTACTGTAATGCCTGGGCTTGATCTCAGAGGTCTTTTCTGACCTTAACAATTCTGTGATTCTGACTTGTGCTAAGAGACAAGGAGGAGTTGCTCAAGTGAAGAGCAGTAGCGAACTACTGTGTCAGCGGGGAAGAGGGAATTTTATATCTACAAGGCTTACATTGTATTCATCAGTGCACAGGCAACAGGTATTTGATACAGACCTCCTCAAGCAAATACAAGAATTTTTGTTCTAGCTGTTGAGGTTTGGGACAGGTTTTTTTTTTTTTTTGCTTGTCTCGCTATTTTAGGAATTTTTTTCCCCATTCTTGTTAATGGGTGGACGATCAAGAGAAACAAAGGAGCCAGGGACAGTGCCTGGCCCCGGGGTAGGCAGGGGGGGCAGGGTACCAGTTGTTTCAGTTTTTTTCCTGGCTTCTGGGGAGAGAGGAAGGTGGCGGACGGAGCTCTGAGACAGACGGCCACCACTCCAGGTTTTTCGCTTCTTGCTGCGGCTTTCTACCTGTCTTGGGGGGGAGAAACCCGGGACCCCCGAGTATTTCTTCCCCTCCCAGGAAGCCAGCCCTCAGCCGGGGTCCGAAGGTTGGCCGCTCTGCCGGGGCACCTCAGTGCTTCCAGCCTCAGCTGCGAAATTGCTGACGCACCCCTGCCTACCTCTGCGGGACCCTGCCAATTCCTGCCTTCCCAGCCTGCTAC
>VYZT01020704.1:33363-46897 GCA_013400735.1 Pomatostomus ruficeps
ATAAATATATTAGTAAAGGACTGTTATTCCTCTTTTCTCATACCATTGCCTGAAAGCCCCTTGATTTCAAAATTATACCAATTCAGAGAGAAAGGGGGTTACATTTTCCTATTCTAAAGGAGGCTTCTGCCTTCTTTAGCAAATACCTGTCTTTGAAACCAAGACACTAGCATCCAGGAGCTCCAGGTGGGAAGAAGAGCAGGGTAAATAAACAGCAGCCTCTACATTAACTCACTGAGGTGGCCTGTAGCAAAGTCCATGCCCTGAGAACTGACCTGGTTTCTGTGTCTCCAAATGGGTAGTGTAGATGTACTATAATTTTATATATATATATATATATATAACTATATAATACTATAATTTTTTGAGAATGACTTTATACAGAATGAACAACACCTCCTTTTACAAATCTCCATGGTACATTTTTTCCCAGTTTACATCATCTCAACATATGAATTAAATAATTTAGTACCTGGATTTAGATCTGACAAGGTGCTGATGTATGTACACTTTATGTTTTTACCACAGCCTCTCTTTCAGTCACCAAGATAATTTTATTAGGTTTGTTGATTAGATACTGGATTCCTTTGTGTCACTGCATTTTCTTCCACTTGGTCACATACCCTTCACTGAAATGATTAGGGAAGCATCATGACTGTGTAGCATTTTGCCAGTTTCCTGTAAGAGCTGTTCCACAGCTTGAAAAGTTTACAGTTTAAAAAATACTTGACATGCAACTACAATGTGGGTTTTGACAAAAAGACGAAGTACTCCTAATAACTATTTTTAAAAATACTTGAGAAAAGAAGAAAGGAAGCTTTCAAAGTCAGAACTTTCAAAGACATGAAGTTACATAACATTAAGCTAAAGCCATGGCTTTCCTCTCATGAGACGAGTGACTTGGAATTACTAAAATGTTGTTTAAATAACTTCATTAGTCATTTACACTTCCTATTAGTAAGATGGAGAAACCAGACACTTTGTTAAGATCGAATTTCCTGTTCTGTACCTCACATACTAGTACAATGCTTCAGTATTAGGGTTACAGTACTAAAAAGGAAGCATAATTTTAAGAGTGTTAAGAGTTAATCAAAATAATAAAGACATAATCCTATGGATACTAAATGTTACATGTATAGGAGAAAGAGCATATGCAGATCAAACAGAACTTGTATTTCTAGTAGGACAAACCAGCTGTATACTCTGGACATGCCCCAAGCTATCTCTACTGCTGCATTTCAAAGAACCAGCCTGTTCAAAAGATGTGACACTTCACTGAAAAAAAGAGGTTTGAAAAGTTCCAAAGAAAATGGTGTGTGCTAAATGACGTGCTGTGCCACAGGAACAGGTCAATAGTTCAGACATATTCCCTCTCCCTTGCCTATCTTGCACGGGGTCTACAGAAGAAAAACACTAGTAGGACTGGAGAGCTGGTGGGCTACCAGTCTGGGTAAACAGACCCCATCTCTCATCCTTACAGACTCAGATTTTACACTGTTTATGGAAACCAGCCATCCCCCCAGACAAACAGGTTCCAAGGTGCTTTGCTTTGCTTTCCTGACGTGCTATTTCAGAGTTAGGAAGGAAGGATTAAAACCAGAGGCCCAGTGTACTCAGTGGCACGCAAGTGCTCAGAGAGGCATATGACAGAACAGGGGAGGACTCAGAAGGCCAGAGGCCAATATGACAATGTATGGAGCCATCTGAAGATGGTTATTGAGCAAAAAATCTCAGCTTAATATTGTGGCTCAGAATTAAAACCAGCAGGGGAACTACAGTGAAACCCTCCTGGCTCAGGGGCATGAGATATGCTGTGCCCCTCACAGTCACTCAGAGCAGAGCACTGGCCATGGGGTCTTGCTTGTCATGGTGTCCATCTCTTTGCTCCTCCCCTCTGCAAAAAACACATCTGGGAGCCAACAGCCTTCATAGCAACTCCTGCAAAGTCTTTACATAGAAACAGGAAAACCCCTTAAATTGCAAAGGAACAAACTCTTGCTTTATGTCAGAGGAGAAATGTCTACTAACACAGTGTCTATTGTGTCCCCTGTGTGACAAACAGTTTCACAAGATGGCTACAGAATATGCACATCCCAGTTTTTACACCAAAACCCACAGGACAATCGAACTGTACAAATGGACATTCACATAGTAGATATGTGAAAACAGCCATGGGTGATCATGTGTGGACACAGTGCTGGTTTTTCAAAATGGCTGGTACAGCATTAATTGAGCCAAAAATACATTACTGCTTTCAAGAATGTAACAGTATAAATCAAAGTAGAATTATATCACTAAAAGTCAGAAAAATCTGCCTCTACAATCTTCCTTGGTAAATTCTTATTAGCTACAGGTACCTGAGAAATTACTTAAAAAGAGGTAACAGGACAGACAGAAGACAGCAACAGAAACTTTGAAAGAATACTCTTCCCAATTTCAAACACAGTACAGAACCGCAGCTGGCTTACAAAACAGTGACAGTGTGAGTCAGTCGTTACCAACTCTAGGATAAAATTCTATTGCTTCAGTCAAAAACACAACATGATACCTCAAGCTATTATGTCGCTTGCAGTCATACAACCTCTTCCTGAGTTTTGGCACAGGAAACAAAGCAGTGACAGTTACAACACCCAGCCATTCCTGCAGGCATGCCAGCACACTCAGACTGGTGGCTAACACATACCGTCATTTATCTGCTATAGAGCTCCTTCCTCACGCAGGATTTGAAAGTAGTGTACCTCTGTATAGGCTTGTAGCCCTGTGGAGCAGAAGATGGAGAAGTGTGCAGATGCAGACAACATGTGAAGGCAGCCAGGGGTAAGCGTAAGACAACGATATCATGAAAATACAAAAAAATGGCTTTAAATGACAAATAGCTAGGAGATACAGTACCGTCTATGTAATGCAAAATGTTTATCATTTAATCATTAAGTTCCAAGTCTTTCAGTTTAAAAATGGGATTTGTAAAAGAAAGGAAATCTTCTTATATATTTTTAGATTTGAAAAAAAGGGGAAATAATTATTTTAACTGAAGAGTAAGCAAAAATAAAGTTTTTCATGTCTGAACATTTTTTATAAGTGTATAGCAATATTGTGACTGACCACTTGATGGCAGCTTAACATACGAGTTTGCTTCGAACTACTAAAACAAAAACAAGGTTTCAGGTTATGCTACTGTATTGCAGAAAAGAGAAATTTCATTTGCTAAAGTCTTTAAGACATTTACTTTTCAAAAAACATATCTAAAATTTGTATTAAAATGAACATTTATTGTGTTCCTGTATGAGGTAGTACCTGACCCTCCTGATGTTTGTAAGTTTAAGGCTAAGCTTTTAAATAGGACAAATCTGATACATACGTACTGATGTTTCAGAACTGTGTTTTCATTGGACTCATGTAACTCTTTGCTCTTAAATAGGTTTACTTTAGTCTGACTATATAACTACAAAATACCCTTTTCTAAAATACATGGTCCCAGTACCAAATTCTGTAATGCCCTCAAGATTCTGGGCAAACATTTTAGTGAAACAACTTTTAAAATGGTTGAATTGCTAAGTACAAGATGTTAATTGTAAAACTGTACTTCAAATCATAGGCCTAACTGAAACTGTTACTTTGGGGTGTTTTCAGAGAGATAATCAGACAGTACATG
This sequence comes from Pomatostomus ruficeps, assembly GCA_013400735.1. Classification (NCBI taxonomy): domain Eukaryota; kingdom Metazoa; phylum Chordata; class Aves; order Passeriformes; family Timaliidae; genus Pomatostomus; species Pomatostomus ruficeps. The sequence continues at coordinate 37,016 of VYZT01020704.1, forward strand.
AATTGGCAGACATTAATTGTGGGATACTTAACACTAAAATCAGGCATTTATATTTCATAAATGGGCTCAGGCCAAGATTTCTGTGTTGCTACAAAATACTGAATAAGCCAAAGCTGTTACAATCTTTTATCTGTATAATGGAACTGAACGAATCTTCATATGGATTCAAAACACAGTTACTGATAAAGAAAAGGTTAGTGATTTGTTAGTTTTGATTTAGCACAAGACGACATTTGAGCCCTCCACATTGTAGGAGCAAGAGGGCAAAGTTTTATTTGCTTTGGACACATTAAATACTCTGTAACTTTTAACATACAAACAATAGGAAGCAATTAATGACACTTCCTACCAATTTGTTCTGGGAAAAAGGTTCTTAGGCATTTTCTACTTTTCATTGTAAACCAAGACTGCAGTGGGTGGGGGGGTGTTTATTAAGGCAAAATTTTTGCAGAATTTTTTTTTACAAAGGTGAATTTTTGCAGAATTTTTACTATTATTCACTCTTGGAAAAATTTGGTTTGTGTGACACTTATGAAAACTTACTAGGAATTTTAATTACTCAGTTTAGTACTGTAATTGTCTTGGAATACTACTGATTAGTGAAGAGAATGCATTTAACTGAACTACGGGACCAAATCACAATTATCTCCTATGTAATCCAGGAGATTTCTAGTATTTAACTTAAATCAGAATTTTAATTTATGAAATACTGTATTATTCTTTGGAATATTGGCTATTCTTTATAGTTATTTTACAGTCCACTGGAATATTTTATAGTGGTCTCGGCAAAAGCAAGATACATACATAAGACTGAACAGTGCTGGATGATATAGATTCTTACGAATTTTATGTGATTTCGGTCATGCATTTTGTGAAATAGAAACATGTAATGCAATTACAAGAATTGCTTAGTAAGCAGACTGTTTTCTGGTTAAATTAACATACACTGCACATTTACAATTAGTAAACAATTAGAACATATAGCTGAACAGCTTGAAACGATTGTGAAACAATCATCATTAGCACACCATAATAAAGGGAATTGAGGACCAACAAGGAAGTAAGTTTTGTAACAAATGCAGTGGTTGTCATCCACATTTTATGTTTGATCATAATAATACAGAAATAACAAGTAAACTATTAGACTTAACACCACTTCACAGAAAGTTCTAAAATTACATTTAGGAAGCTAACTAAAATTAACTAAAATTACAGAAATAACGTATTGAAATGTGACTTTAGGAACCATAATACAGTTATATCTAAGCAGTAAGGTTGTTAGTTGGAACACCATTTTACACTTAGTTAAAAATGTTAACACCTGTCATATGAAGAAAAAAAATGACTGCAAGTAATTTCCTGCCCTCTAGCTTATTATAATTGAATATATTAGATACAGGGTTTAATTATTAAAATCAACTCTAGACATTGTTCAGCACCATTTCATGAATTCTTTATTTGAAAATTAAAACTACCTTCTGCTGCAACTCTTTCCAACTGTCATCATGAACACTTGGTATTTTATATAATGTTTTAGAAGAACCTTTAGAGTTGACCTTTAACTAAACCTCCTGAGCTTGAGAGAGACAAATTCTCTTTTCTCAGCAAGCAATACAGACATAATTGCTGCCCTTGTTAAAATTCATAGTGCTAATCTATTAATCACACAATACAGAAGAAATTACATTATACAGGGGATTTCTCATCTCCAATATGGTTTGCACACTATAAAGGTACATCCTGTCCTTTAAGTATTGCTTTCTAACAACAAAAAAAAAATCAAGACTTTAAGAAGGATTTTATTTTACAGATTGCTTCAATATTTCTATAAAACATATGTCTTTAAACGTATGCACTGCCGGTTTGAAATCTACAGGTGCTGCAGATGCTGAAGTAGTGGTAAGTAGCAAAGTCAACTAAGATAATATAAAAATTAGAATCCTTACCCTAAACCCTCGATTGAGTCTGTCTTTCATAATGCCAATAAATTCTTTATAACTCAACTGGTCATCTCTGTCGACATCAAAAATCTTGAACACAGTGTTCACTAAATGTGGTGAAAGCTTCACACCTGTGGCTACATACACAGCACGCTTGAATTCATCTGCATAAGGAGAACACCAGAAAAAAAAATTAAAAAAATGTGAATTTAACGGTACTTTGTGAACAGCATATTACAAAATACAAGTAAACTTTTAACTTGAGTTTTCACATTTAAATACTCAAATAAGAAAAAGTGAAAATTAGGATTGAATTTCACAGTTCTAAACCACGTAGTTCCTAACTGATATAAAATAACACTGCTTAACCGGTGCCAATTATTTTACACAAAAGTTAACAGTCCATACACTATGTGCAACAACAAGATTAGAAAATCATATTATAATTAAACCTATGTCACATATATGGCATTTACTTATTTGACACAAAACAGAACCCAAGAAATAGAGCGCAGAGAAAATGATACAATCCCTTAGAAAGGCCATACGAGGTAGGACCATGCTGGGTGTTCCTGGGTCAGACCCATGAGGAGGCTACCTGAGGAGAGCACAGAAGTCTGAGCACTTTGCATATTGCTCACCTTGCACTCCCCAAGCACTACAACTGTTTTATTAAGGATTTTAGTGGGTACATATGTGCCTAGTTCTTTCAGTACCCAGTTACTGATTTGTTAAAAAATCTGTCTGATCTCTCTTTGGACCTTGTGACTCTGTTTTCTTCTACAGCCTTTGTAGAAGGCCAAGTTTCAGGTGCTCACTGTGTAAAGAAATGCTTTTGTTTGCTTTAATCTGATCTCTCACTGGTGTCATCAAGTGCCTCTTAACTCCTATATTGTAGGATTTGATGGACAACTATTCTGCATTCAGCTTGTCCACCACTTATATGACTTTGCACAATATCTCTTATGATATGACCAAGCCTTCTCCTCTCAAAGCTGGAGTCCTAGCAATTTTAGCCTTTTACTGGAAACATTAAAACTACAAACTAGGAAGCACAAAACATTTTTTGCATTTTTGTCAACAGTTCTATGTGGATATCAATGGATTTTTATAAAAATATAGATACTTACCTTGACCTATGGAACGACTTGCAAAATTATACATTTGCATTGCAATTGTGAAGTCTTCTAGATTGTTCAAGAATTGAAAAAATGATCTAAATTCTTCAAATGTGATACCCTAAAAAACAGAACAACATGCACTGTAAGAATTATCAGTAGTAATAACAACTGAATAAACAAACCTTGCAATTATATATGTCTACTTTATTTAAGAACAGATACCAAACCCATTGGAAAATAAAAAGAGATTTGTAGTAGAAGTCAGTAGAGTTTCTTGAGGTATGCAATATGTCTTTCCTCTCTGTGACTGCAACAAGACAGCAATTTTCACTAGAGCAGTCAAAAATACTGTTTCATTGCTGAGGGCAATTTTTAAGAATTACAGGATTATTACAATACAATAGTCAATATTGAGAATAAAAAGTCTAGGTTTGGATGCACATTTGAGTATGTTTACTACTGAAAACCTGCAAAATACTATTATATATGTGTGTGTGTTCATATAAATACACTGAATGGATTAATAAATATACGTTATGACCTACTTTAAGCCTGTACTTTAAAGTAAAATTTTTACACATCCAGATTTAGACACCCAAGTCTCTTCAGCTGATACTCCAAGTATCAAGTACTGCAGGGTTTGTCCAGCTTTTAAAAAAATCTTTTACATTTTGACCAGACTTTAGAGTATCTTCTGTGAAAGTTTCACTGAAAGTGTTCTTGTTAAAAGAGCTTACTTTATCTTCATTCCTTGTGATATTTGTTCTGCTCTTCTCTCATCTTAGCTAGAGATCCAAAGACCTGATAAACTATCTCTAAATCAATTTTGAAAGAGACCTGAAAATGAGACTTTGAATTAAGCCAGGACCGTTGCCTATATCAAATTCCCATTGGTCTCAGCCATTCTGAACATGGAATGGCGTTCATTGTCAAACCTTGATCTCCCTGGATTCCTTTAATTATAATTCCTGGCTATTTTACTGTTTGCTTCTATCCTTTTATCCTATTTAGGTACTTGTCTTTGAAAATATGCTTGAAGGCAATAGTAAGACCTGTGAGCCTTTCTATTCAAACTAAAGCATTGATCTTTCTCTCTCCCCCAACATACACTTAGTCTTTATGGTGTGGTGGAACATAGAAAACATACAAACATAGGTTTGTGCCAGAGGAGAAGATGGCAGAGGTTGGATGCAAATCCACGTGAAACAGCAAGGACTGTGGAATGTGTGGAGAGCAGCATAATATTGTTATAATAAACAAATTTAATAGGTCTCCACACACTTGAGATGTAAATTCCTGCTTAAGTGATCCTACCTAAGTGCTAGCACAGATTTATAAACTCTTTGGAGAGCTTGGCCCACCTCCATCATGAATTGCTTTTCTCAACAAGCAGATCCTTCGCAATTGGGAGGAAATTCTCACACACACAAACAGAACCACCTCATTTAAATTTTTATCTTAAAAACTTAGTATTATCCATACTGTCTTTTTGTTTCACTGCATTTGAGACTAATAGTTTATGTGTCCAAGTTGTAGTTCTTGCACTGTGTTTAGACTGAAAACTCTATGGGACTGGAATAATTCTTTCATGCATTTGTGAAATTCCTAGATCAGTGAAACTTTGTTTCTCACCCAGGACCTCAGTTACTATGGCAAAATAGCAATCATAGAAAACATCCACCAAAGTCTTGAGCTGACATTTTTAGGTTCACAAATCCTTAATGTGCACCAATTTGTCTGTAAAAATTCTGAATGCAAAACTAAGTGTAAGAGGTCAGGCTACTGGAAAAATCTTGTTTGCATCCATGACTTTTGCTTTTCCTGATCAACTGTCTTTCTTATCCCTCAAGTTTTCTGGCTTTTATCCTTCCAGTTCTCTCCCTGATCCTGCTGCTAGGGGAGTGAGCAAACGGCTGTGTGGGGCTTGGTCTGCAGCTGGGGTTAAACCATGACAAAAAAAGGAAGCTCACTTTTTTGTTTATATAGACAGATTAGATTTTACTACAGCAAAGAAAACTCAAAAAATGCACAGACTTTCTTTAAGAGCTGATATCTGTAGTAATTCATGATGCCAGCTTAAGTGAATCACTGCTTGGCATCTAGTTAGTAAAAGGAGGAAAACATCCTGTAAGCAGGCAGCATGCCAGCTGAACATTTTAATGTGACTACAATATGACAAAAGATCATCATGTTGCTTTAGGAGCTTCTTTGCACAACACCATGAAAGATTAACATGGCCAGCTGTGAGTAGGGGCCTATTACTTTACAGACTTGACTAATTTTTGTCTAAATGGAATCCTCTGGTTAGGATTAATATTGCAGCATATCACTATCATGAAATAGAGAGCACATTTTATAATGTTCAAATTATAGTGTTATTACAAGAGTCAAAAAAAGTGACAACATTTGAACAACATATGAACAACACCTCCATGGCAATAAGAGGCCAAGTCCCATTCTCAAAAGCCTGTGGCCAGTGTAAGAGATGTCACAAGGATTTTCTTTTTCTGTAGTACTGACAGCACATTTACCAAGCCAAGGATACAAAATTATGAAAACTAGGATGTTTTCTTTCACTTAATGGAGGTATAGCATATGACATACAGATATATGGCACCAATCCAGTGTCAGGACATTCCCAGAACACAGCATAAAAGCAAATTTGTAACTAACTGAGTGGCAAAGCTTTCTACATGGAAGTTCTCCTTAACCTTAACTGATGGTTCCACCAAAGACCAAGAAGAGGAAACTACAGTGGAATACTTGCTCTGACATTGGAACACTTAGAGATGAACTTCAAAGAATACTTCCTTGTTTTCAAAAGAAAGTGTCTGTACTTACTTAACTTCACCTTTGACATTCAAAATATTTCTCTATACCTTCAACTGTCATTATTTTTCAGTTTCCCAAGTGATACTTAGATCACTGTTTCTATACAAGACCCAAAGTGAGTGGGTTTTTTTGTTTAGATTTCCATCTGGAACCATGCAGTTACAGCAGTCCTGTTGCAGTGTCTTGGCTCTGAATATTGAAAGCTGCAGACCTGTTATAGCAGTTTGATCTGAGTGCCTCAGCAACTACACCAGGAACTTCGAAAGGGCAACTGAACAGGAACTCTGATCCCAATCTTACCACTTCATCTTACACCTAATCTGGTCAAAAGAGACAGCTCTGCTTCCTCAGCTGTACTTAACTCTTATTGCCCCTACTGCTGTACAACCACAGGAAGAATCAGATAATCCAGATGTCTGAAGAGAAAACTGTTGGTTTTTGGAGTGTGCTTCTATCAGGTCAGTTGACTGATCTTACATACTGTGAAGACTGAAATTACAATGTTATTTCTCAAATAAAAAATCCCCAAACAAACTGTTCAAACTGATGTATTACTTTTCTTTGCAAGCTCTGCTGTCAATGCTATTAAAGGATATAGCTATTGAAAGAGTTAAGATTTCTAGGACAGATTAATCTGATCTCCTTCTGTAAACACAAACAGAAGAAGTATATCCAAAACATCCCTTGTTTGAAGGGCTACTTTTAACATTATCTGATGCATTATCACTGATGCAATAGTTGCTACTACATTCCTCTCACATACACTTCTGACAACATATTTGTTGTTAAACAAACCAAGGACTATCCACGTCATGACCTTTACTGTTTCTATTATAATTTCTGTCTCTTCAGTCATTAAAAAACCCACACACCCAACACTAATTACAAGCAATCCACTATTAAGACTATAAAACAATGAGATAAAATGTGACGTTATTTCTGAAGAGATGCTACTCCAGTGGAAGTGCAAAGAAGAAAGAAAGAAAGAAAGAAAGAAAGAAAGAAAGAAAGAAAGAAAGAAAGAAAGAAAGAAAGAAAGAAAGAAAGAAAGAAAGAGAAAAAGAAGAAAAAGGTTTTTTAATAATTCATTGCTAGAAAATCATTCTTTTTAATGTCTTACGGTTTGTGCAATTTAACCTGTATTTTTATGTTCTGTCTAAACATCAACAATGTTACCAGCCAAATCTTATGGCTCACAAGATACGGTGCTAAGTAATTCAGTCCAACAAAGCTGTTTTCATCTTAATGACACTGGGACTGCATGCTGTGGTCCACTGCTAAACAATTACCTTTTCTTCAGGAATACTGCAGCGCATGTTTTCCAGGTAACTTGATGTATTTTCCACATTTGTATACCTCAAGAGAATATGGGCAAAGTCTTCCTCACTGATGGTGTTCATCCCATTAGAGTAGGAAAGGAATTCTATCTCTAGAACTTCAGTTTGTAGATTATCCATAAATCTAAAGCACAAACATAAACATGAAGAAATTGTCATACTTTATATTTCTACTGTTCGTGTCCTTAAAAGACTCATAGAATATGAGCCAAATAATGTTACACAAGTTAGTTCTCTTTTTGCAGTACTGATGGTAAATTTGGTAAATCCCTTATCTATATTGACATATTTTCTAGTCAATACAACAATCTTAACACAATGAGGAAATGTGTTAGTAAGGATTAAAACTACTTGATACTTACATTTCTAATCCAAATCTAGTTTGTGTTTGCCCAGTTTTCTTCTTCAGTGGGTTGCGAATCTTTAATTGTATATGCTCAACTCAAAATTCCATCATAGTACTAAATTAATTCCCAAAATTTGTTCCCTGTGTAGTTACTTACAGTTTGAAGTTAAACCTTTCCCTTGTCTTTTTAACAAGCCAAGTATGATGAGTGCTTGCAGTCTTTCAATCTAACCCTTTAAAAAAATACTTCACTATTCATACGATATTTCTACAAACTCTTCCCAGCTTAACAACCCATTTAGTATATTCTGGACACCAAATATCAAAACAGCTGCCTATAAAGAGGAAATGTAACTTCCCTGATTCTGTGTGATGTCCTAGTCCTACAGCCAAGGGTGAAATTGGCTCTCTGGTCACAGTAGTGCACTGGGAGCTTATGTTCAGCTGATTGCCCACCACACCCTGTAGCATTTTAACTAGATGCCTTTTGAAAAAGTACCTTCTTTGCTGCTTCCTACTCTGAACGTACATCATGATTTCATGGAATGATACAGTTTTTATATTATGTATAATACTGAATACTTTTCAGGACTTTTCATTTAAGGCAAAATATTTTGCAAACTTCTGATTGATTAGAATACACAGATAAGTGATAATAATAAAGACAATAGGTATTGGGAGTACTTACTGAGGAAGCAATAACTAAACATTGTATCTTTTTCAAATATACAGAAGCATAGAGTTTTATGGTTTTGTTTTTATGGCACTCTCCCTGTATTTTTAAATTCTATATTTACTGGCACAATAACTAAGCCAGTATATAATAGCTTTCATTGTGTTTTAACTTTTACCCTAAGAAGCTTGTTCTAAGGTGCCTGAATGATATCTTCAGAAAAACTTTGCATTTAAATATGTCCCTAAGTGCAGAGATGCACACGATTTTTTTTTAATGCACTGACAAACAGGGGAAAAGATATAAATAATTCAAAACCAACAAAGAAGTTCTTACCTACCAGTAGGGACTGGGCTGGGGTATAACCTTTCCACCTCAAACTAACTAAACACACAAGTGCTAACAAAATTTGCAAATGCAGCAGCATTGGAAGAGGACTTTTTATTGTTGGGCCACTTACTGTTTTATTTTGCTCTTTGTGTATATAACACATACAAAGGGAACATAAACCATATAAACATACCTGCATAAGCTATGTGTATAGTAATATATATAGTAATATATGTTCAGTAATTAGAACAACTATACAAATATTTTTAGAAGGAATTAATAAAGTTGAGACTCACCTATAAAAATCTTCAAAGTTCAGTTCAGCTTTTCCTTTCTTGCCAAAAAAGTGTACAAGCAGTGTAGTATCTGACAGTGAACTTGAAATATCGTCAGCACGCTTAAATATTAGAATAAAAAAAATTAAAGGCCACAATTGGATCAGATACAGAAGTATAAGCTGAGAATGCCTATCATAATAGAATTTTCTATTAAAAGAGTTTGTATTTTATGTTCATAGTCTTAAAAAATATTTTTGTATTAAAATCCATTACACTAATTTTGCCATGCAATTTTCACTCAAAAATAGCATTAGCTGTTAATTGCATTTAGTAGAAAGTAGTTAAACCAACAGATGTAATGGAAGCTGCAATGAAGGGGGAAAAGACATGAAAAATAAAACCAGAAAAAAAAATGTCAGTTAAGGTAAACCATAAGGTACATAATCTCCTTTCCTTTCTACTGTGAAACTACAAAGAAATTTAAGGATATTAGTTCATATACTCTTTTTTATGGGACTGTGTTCCAAAATCACATAAGTTAGGTGTACTTTACATGATTCTTTTCTGTAAGTGGCAGATAACTACAGTTTAAATGTTATTGTCCAAACACATTTAAAACACCACAGAATTGTGAAAGATTTTGAAATAATGAAACAATATTTGGATTACTTCTCTACCTCATCTACTGGGTTGTGGTCTCTGCACAAGACTGAAATCTCTGAGTATGTATTAATACTTTTCCTTAGTAAATAACAAAAGACTTTAAAGGCCAGAATTAGAAGAGAAAGGCAACTAGTTTTGACCATTTGTAATAGCAAAAGTTATAAACAGGAATCCAAACAGAAGTAACTATCATCCGTATATAGTGATTGCATAACATTCCACTTTTTTTACTAGATATTCATTGCCCTGAACTATTGTGTATATGCATTGATTTTAAAAAGCAGTTCTTGATACACTGAAGAGCTAAAAGAATAATTCAGTAATATAAGGCTCTTGAATAAGCCACAGTAGTCCAACATAAC
>VYZT01020707.1:0-15777 GCA_013400735.1 Pomatostomus ruficeps
CCGGCCGCGGCTCCCCCGCCCCGCACCGGCCCGGCCGCGCTCCGCCCGGGCTCCCCCGCCGCAGCCTCCGGCTACCCCCGCCGCAGCCTCAGGCACCGTACCGTAGCAGTACGTGTGGGGTGTGCTGCATTCCAAATACCGGTGTTCAAAGTAAAAAAAAGTACCAGTGCCCCGATCATTCCTCCCTTGCTAGAGGGCCACCGCACCGATCTGGTGAGGCTCCACCTGGAGAGCTGCATCCAGGGTCCCCAGCATGGGGAGGACATAAAATTGTTGGAACAAGTTCAGAGGAGAGCCACCGAGTTGATAAGGGGGATGGAGCACCTTCCCTGTGAGAATAGAGAATTGGGATTGTTCCTCCTGAAGAAGAGAAGGCTCTGGAATGACCTAATTGTGGCCTTCAGTACCTGAAGGGAGCTACAAGACAGCTGGAGAGGGACTTTACACAAGGATATGTAGTGACAGGACAAGGGAGAGTGGATTAAAACTGAAAGAGGGTAGGTTTAGATTAGATAATGGGAAGAAATTCTTTACCGTGAGGGTGGTGAGGCATTTGCACAAGTTGCCCAGAGAAGCTGTGGCTGCCCCATCCCTGGCAGTGTTCAAGGCCAGGTTTCATGGGGCCCTGAGCAATCTTGCCTAGTGGAAGGTGTCCCTGCCCATGTCAGGAGGTTGGAACTGGGTGATCTTTAAGGTCCCTTCCAACTCAAAGCCGCCTGTGATTGACACAGCAGGACTGAGAGGTGTATGGATACGCCTGGGGGAATTTGGCAGTGTGTTGGCCAGGAGGTGTCAGGGAGCAGTCTCCTGGGCAGAGGGAAGGCTGAGAGGGTTGCCTCCCTCACCAAGTTGGGGATGCAGCTGAGGGGCCTCTGAGGCTGGGGAGAGGGGCTGGGTATGCAAGGAGGGGCCCATCGTGGTACTCACTGGGCGTTCTTTACTGTGAGGGTGATAAGCTACTGGAACAGATCACCTAGGGAAATTGTGGATGCCCTGTTCGTAGAAGTGCTCAAAGCCAGGCTGGATGGAGCACTGAGCAACCCGGTCTAGTGAAAGGCATCCCTGGCCATGGCAAGGGACTTGGAACTAGATTATATTAAAGGTCCTGTCCAACAAAAACCATTCTATGATTCTACGATTCTATGCTTGCCGGTGGCCAAAATACGTGTGGCTGGAGGGAGGAAAAGGTCAGCATCCAAAACACTCAGAGCTGGGTTTGTTTTTTCTTTCATTTACTTTTTTTTTTAATGGGTGGTTGGTGCCATGGAAGGTACATGTTGGTTCTAGAGCCAAAAAGTCTCTAAATAGAGACTTTATTTTGGAAGCAAACCAAGCAAGATCTGGCTAGGGCCATGCTGCTGTGGTGGGACCTATCTGACATGCAAAGGGCAACCTCCTCTTCAGTGTCTGAGCATCCCTATAGAGCCAAATCTACACCCAGCCTTTACAATTTCCTGCCTTGGCTGTGGTCTCTCTGTTGGAGGATGAGCAGCAGAGGTAGGTTGGTGTTGGGAAGGCAAAGTTTAAATTTCTTTTGTCCCATGCTGAAACTCAATGGCACATGAGATTTCGGGAATTGCTTAAGACCTGAGCGAAGTGCAGAAAATACATCTTAGAAGTGCAGGAATTGAAGGTGTTTCTGACTGTGATCATTGCAGTGCTTCAAAAGTGCACGTCAAAGGCAAAGAATGGTAATTGCTATTACAGCACCCCGTGGTTCTGAAGTGCAGTAAGACAAACATGGTCCTGAGAATGCCTATCTTTTACAATGGAAAAAACAATCTTACAGGTTATTTATCAATGCAATCTTGTTAATCAAGCACTACTTCAATATTATTTGAGCTTTTACTTGGTAAAACCTTATCTGGGATGAACATTCACATGTCATATTTCTCACTTGCATTCAGCTAAGTGGCTGCCATTGTGACTTCAGATCCCAGGAAACTATTTTTGTCCCCCTAATTGCCACAGTCCTTTTCAAGGTAAAAGGTGCTTATTTTAAGGTTTAAATAAAATAACACAGCTTTTGCATGTCATGACACTAATATACGCTATTCATGAAAATTTTTATTTCATGCACCAAACGTTGTAGGTTTACTGACCCTGGAAAGAATGCAGCGGCCATTCTACCACAGAACAACACTCAGCAGCAAAGCGACACAACCTTGCAGATATACTTATCAGAAAACCCCAACTCCTGCTCTACATGAACTAATTCCAACCTATCCCTCTGGCTGAGATATCATGAGATGGTGCATAAGATGTAAGGAAACCATTTTCATTCATCCCATTGGTTTGCAAACAGCTTTGTGTACTTTCCTTAGCAGTGGGCCTTTTGGGAATTTTTGTTAGTAGCCTTTCCTTGGGCCTAAACTCAGAAGAACAGGCTGAATTGCTGGCATGTCTTGAACAGGCACCTGACCTGAGGTGCAAAACCCCATTAAGACCTCTTGTCTAAAGGCTTAGAGGCAAAATCAGTTTATTTGCTAAATGTATGAGGAAAATGCAAGGTGATGTGATTTAATATAATCCGCTGTGAAGAGGGTTAAGTAGATGACTTGATATTTGCTGGAGGCTAAGAGATTTGCTGCTGTGACACTCCTAGCGTGTGGGAACATGTCAAACTGCAGTGTCTCCCTTACATGGTCACGTAGCTTCGAGCAACAAGTGAGGTAGGAGAAATATTTTTAGGTGTTGCAATTACATTTAAAATGTCTGAAAGAACTTAGATGAGACACATTATCAATTTTTCACTCTATATAGAGAAATGGCAATAGTTACTAACTATTGCCAATAGTTAGGGACCAGCTGGGCTGATGCCTACTAAATAGAGACTTTATGTTGGAAGCAAACTGAAGTGATATAATAGAGTTTTTTGGCCCGCCTTTCAGGCCAGTGCTGTTATTTTCAAGCCTTTTTGCTTCACCTTTTCAAACCAACAGAGTGGTCAGACTCTGAAACAGCTTTCCAGCGTGATAGGACTGTGAGAGAAAACCTCATGTGATTTTAAGATGGCGTGTTTCCAGTGTATGAATGACATTCTGCGGGAGAGAATAAAAATGTGCAACAGCAAAAGCAACAGGAGTTCTCGAGAAACCCTGCCAGTCTCGCTTTCTTACACTCTTGACTGTCCTAACTTGGCTGGAGTAAGAAGACTTCTGCCAGTTTGGAGCAAGTAAGGGCCTGGCTTAGGTGACCTCAGATTCAGTGACTTCAGCCCTGACAGAATAATTGGCACAAATTGGGGAACTAAGAGCATGGTCTGAACAGAAGTGTGGGGTTGCAATGGAGGCAGAAGGACAGACCCCAGTACACATAATCCTCTTCTTGCTGTTAAGTCAGTGGGATCTTGGCTGTGTTCTTTGCATCCCAGTCTGTAATTTCTGACCAGACCAGGACATTTGGATGTCATCTTTACTGCAATGACTTAACGGGGCACACAGGAGGTAAAATTCGATAGATACATAAATCTGCTCTGACACAGTGGTTTAAATGTGTTCTTTCTTCCATTTGATACAAATAATTTTCAGTGCACTTTCTCATGTGTCTTAGAAATTAACTTTATCCCTTTATTACCCATCTTAGAAGTACCAAGGTCAGGCTTTTTTAGTAAGAGATTATTTAAAGCTGTAGGTAGCTCCAAAGTTTATTTTTTTCCCTCCTTTGCTGAGAAGAAACTCTGGATTCCTGTGTTGCAGGGCAATTGCTTTCATATCAGTCCTTAGGAAAGATCAAAACAAAATTAATTGTGAAAAGGAAGGAGTAGAAAAAAAAATTGTTATTTTCATCGCTATTTATTCTGAAGCAAAGGTGCTCAGGATCTGTAAATGGCTTAAATCTGTTCTATTCAAAGGGTTTCTATTAACTGAGGATCTGGTTCCTGGTACTTAGAAGGATATTTATTTGAAGTTGTGGGGTGGGGTTTGTTTTTTTCCTTTATATGAATGTGGGGTTCAGCCATTTCAAGAATTTTTTTGGGAAATGTTGTCTTCCCACTGGTGTCATGGCACTGTAACTCCAGCTTCCTCCAAACACCTAAGCAGAAACATTAATTGCTGTTGCAATGTGAAGTATCTGAAGATCCATTATTTTTCATGGTATCCACTACAACTTCATAATGTTTCACGTACAAGCAATAATACTGGGACCAAATTAATTTACAGCTATGTCATCCCATGGGCATCAGGATTCCCGTGAGAGTGTAGCCCTGGCAGAGTATCAGCCAGTCTGTTTTTCTCCATTTTTGGCTGGCTGGAGCTTTGGGCCAGGATCTGTTTCTGATTATGTGTCAGATATTACGCACGGGAGAGGAATCCAGAACCCGTGTTAGGCTTCCTGGAAGTTAAGCACCTCCTAATGGGATCCAGAAGAAGCAGCAGGCTGAGCAGAGCACAGCTGACATCCAGCATGGCCAGCCCGTGGCTGCCTGCACCTGGATGACTGGAGACATCCCGAACAGAGCGAGTCCAAGCTCTGGACCACTTCTGACCACAGGCAAGGCTGCCTCAGAACCGCAGTGGCCCTTTAACCACTCGGGAACCTCAGCTATGAGAGGTGCTGACATCCTTTCTTACAGAGAAAAGTTCTGTCTGAAGTGGAAATGCTGGCAGTCTCTTTCGACACTAGTTTAGCAATTAGAAAATTGGGTTCCCTCCTTGGTCTGGATATTCAGTGATGGGAGGTTCTGTGTCACTGGGACAAAATACCCTCCAAGCGTCAGGCTAACAGCTACATCAGTGAGGGCCAGCCCCCATTCATATTCCCTCTTGGGATGCATTTGAGATTCATGGGGCCACAAGGACCAGTGTGTTTGAATTTGGCCGTGAGTACACTCAGAGGAGTGCCCATTTGTGGTAACACAGATTCTTTCCCATGGGAATTTTTCTCTTCTTCTTCCTGTGTTTTATAAATAAAGATAAAGTTTAGATGTTATTGAAACTGTCTCTGGAAAAGATGGGCAGTTCTAACCTGGCCAGTCAGCCTAGGGGGAGGTTTTGAGTTGACCCAATCTGGACGACCTTGGAAAAGTCTATATAAGTTTTATAATTAAATAATAAATTTAGATTTATGCCACATTTGGTCGGCGTGGTTTCTTCACTCGGCTAGCGGTTCAACAGCGACACCCATTCAGCAATGGAAACTCTGCTTCTTTCTGTGAGACACAAAATCAATACTCTAAGCAGGGAGCAGAGCCCAGTTCTTCCCTGATTAGCACCATTGCACCAGGTGACAATATTGTGCTCCTAGTCCCTGCTTCTCAGATGAATCTCATATTTACAACGATACTGCTCAGCAGTGGAGTGTTCCTACACACCTGAACCTTTCCTGTAGTGTTCACTGCCAAAAGTCATCACATAAAAGGAGTGAGTGTTATGATCCAGTTACTGAGAGGCACTGAGAGGTGCCTCACCAGAATGAACCAACCAGCCTTACCTCTGTTAGGCTTGGAATTCGCGCCTTCTTGTTGCAAATTCCTCGCTTCTGCGCTTATCTCAAGTTCCTCATGTGGTGGTTTTTCTTGTAGCAAGTTCCTTCTGTGGCCTTGACAGTGTTTGAGGCAGGCAGTTGTGATCCTGAAGCCTCTTACAGGCAGCAAATGTCTGAAAGAACATGATGGCCACAGCTGCATTTTGTGCAATCCTGATCCTGTTGGTATTTGATTTATCTGAACATGTCTACAGGGATAAGCCTTTTAGGAAAATTGGGCAGAAGAACGTCAAACGTCCATCAAAGCTGGATCCAAACCAAACACAGGTGTGAACTAAGCATTGAATTGTTTATTTCTATAAAGCCTAGGTTACGATGTAATTTGTTCAAAAATGTGCACTTGCAGGGAAGTTTTATAGCTAAGCAAGGAAGCATCTTGGAAATTAGTTGAGCAAAGTGGTTTGAACTGCAGCTTTAGTTTGAAGTCCCTTGAATGGCTGCATCCCATTTTAAGCACTCCAATCTTTTTATTGGATCTATCCCAAAGATTGATAAGCTGGTACTTAAAAGAGGAATGTTTGTTTTCTTTTTGTAAATTCTATCCTCCAAAGCTTTGATAGATGATTGCATTGATGAATGCCCTCCATCCTTCTATGGAGATACCATCTTACTGATCACTTGGAGTTTGTAAAGTCACCTGCTCCATCAGAAGTGTAATGCATACCAACTCCTCAAACCACCACTCAGTGAAAATAATCTTTCTTTAATCCTTCTTCATTATTTTAATTCACTTAAGTCTTTAAAGACATGAAATCTCTGAATAACTTACATTTTTCATTGGTTTTTGCTTTTTGTTTTCCGGTCTTTATAAACAAATACAAATAACTGTATGTAGTCCTGGACATTTTGTGTTGTGCCATTTGCATTTTTTTTTCAGGAAGAAAAAAATTGTCATATTTGATGAGTGTATATTTGTGTAGTAGACTCTTGATACAGCATTGTACCTCTGTGTATACACTGGCATTGAATCATGGAATCGTTAAGGTTGGAAAGACCTCCAAGATCATTGAGCCCAACCTTAGACTGATCACGGCCTTGTCAACTAGACCAGAGGGCTAAGTGCCATGTCCTGCTGTTTCTTGTACATTCCCTGGGATGGTGACTCCTCCACCTCCCTGGGCAGCCTGTTCCAATGCCTGACCTCCCTTCCAGTGAAGAAATTCTTCCTGATGTCCAAGTGGAAACTCCCATGGCACCGCTTGAGGCTGTGTCCTCTTGTTGCCTGGGAGAAGAGACCAATCCCCAGCTTGCTGCAACCTCCTTTCGGGTACCTGTAGGGAGCAGCATGTTGTCTCTTCTGCCACGTGCATCATTACAGAGTTTTGTGTAGGCTTCAAGGGACTTTACCTGAGTGAGGACTGATCCCATTCAGGAGCTGTGTGAGCCGCAGGAGCACTCAGATGCTAATGGCGCGTTATATAACAGTAGGGAAGGGAGATTTTGGCTGACAACCCTTGGACAGTCCCCCAACTTGTTACAAAACATACCATCCTTTGTGGGATCACTTGTGCCCAAGCTGAGTGGGCAGGACTTTGGTTTCACAAGAAACAGCCAAATGCAATGAAATCCATAGTTCTCTATTTATCTGTTTTTTAGAGATGAGAGGCTGAGTCAGGCTCGCTGTAATTTGAATCCCTTATTAGGGGGATGATAATTATTCCAGACTGGATGTTTCTCTTGTATTACATCTCTCTATATCTATATATCTATATACTACTTCTTAACCCCTAATGGTTATAATCTTACTGTCATCAAAGTTGGCAGGAGTTTTGCTATTGACTAAGTAAGAATCAAGGCTAGATTCTTTGCCTGGTAGCCAGTTGTTTTTTGGGGTTTTTTTCACAGCAGCAGGAAATTCCTCCTTCTGAGCTTTGGCTATGTTCTCAAATCAGTGATCGGTTTACAAGAACTTTTCCCTTGCAAAAGCAGATTCCTTTCCTGAATTTTGTCTCTATAATACAGTGACTGATAAAACAGCTCCCGTTTAAACGATGCCCAGTGTATCAAGTGAAATAGGCATCTTCAGTGCCAGCATCTGTCCTTGGTATGTCCCCTCTGAGCAGCCAACTTTCCAGTGGAACCTAAAAAGGGCTCCAGTTTTTACTAATGGGTCACAGAAACTGCAGAAATAAAGTGATGAAAAATACAAGCTAAAAAGTTGAAGGCAAAGATTCTTAGTTCTGCTTGCCACCTCTGTTAAATGGGGAGATGCCTTTCTCTTGTTGAAGGAGCTGATCTGTTAGTTCTATACGAAGCAGCTGTTCCCACTTAACAGTAGCTCTTTTCAAAACTCTCCAAAATTCACAGCTCTTTAGCTTAACACACTTCCCATATGTCAGGTCACCAACAGCTTCTTTCTAGGTAAATGAAATGAAAGAAATGGAAACTCACAGTTCTAGACCTTCTTCTTTCCCTGCGCCTCTCCAGGGTAATATTGAAAGAGCAGTGTAGCGCTGGTGCAGCAATGAAGCAAGGATTAGTTAAGCAGTTTTGACTCAGGAGTTTCTCTGACAGGAATGGGAAAGGAATTCTCCTGTGGGACTGTTGAAACTCATGCCAAACACGCAGAAATAATGTTTTCCAGTGGTGGGCTAGGAACCTCAATGTTTCTATTCCATTCTGCTAGTTTTGCTATGAATGACATCCAGGAACACTCCGTCATAGTTACTTTTGCTTGAAAGTTACTGTCATCTGTAGTTACATAGATACAGAAATGGAAGGATAAATACATCGCTGTAGGTAGAGAAAAACACATTCTTTCCTAGTCCAGTCTGTATCTAGGCAGATTTGTGCATGGCCTATGCTTCTCTTTGTCATTTGTGGAGTGTGTGAAAAAAAAATCAATTTAGCATCCTCTAACAGGGCTTTCTCCTGTCAGCCTGGCATGGTCCTATTTGGTCATGCTTGAATAAACTAAGAAATGAGAGGTGTTCTGCCCAGTTATAAAGTAGTACCAGTGTTCTTGCCAAAACATGTAGATGTTGGCTACAGGTGGTAAGGCTGTGGTCGTAAAACATTAGTTAAGCTATCTGGAAACCACAGCTTGAAGGCTGTAGATTAAAAAAAACAGGGTGTTTTGGGCCTCCCAAAATGCAAGTACAAGATAAGAAAATTCAAACACAGGATGGTAACAGGGGCCTCAGGACCACAGACAGAAATCACAGACTGCCAGCCACAGATCACTAAAGTAATGATGCTTTAGAAGTTGAGTCAATTGATTTTGTGGTTTACCTGCAATATAGGTAAAACCTATAACCTGCAGTAAAGTGAGATGTAGCACTGAACTGTGAGCCAGCAAGGAAGGAGCAAGTCGACAGACTGATAGTGAACGTGAAAAATGACCCCAAGCAGACCTTGAGCGAGGAGGGGAAAATGCACAGCACCATCTTCCTGCAAAGAGGAAGAAGAAATCATAAATATTAGCCCTGTAATGAAGGCAAAGAACTTAAGACACTGACAACTTACTACAACCAGCCCTTGCTTTTCCTAAAGCCTGATTTTATTGACTTTTGAGCCCAGTGGAAAGGGGAGCATGAGACCAGAGAAAGGCATAGATAGTATTAACTTCGTGTACAGCAGTTCCAATTATATCATTATTGAATTAGCTGCAATTATTAGCTAATTTGGACAATGAATCATAGCATGATTGTAAGCAGACTAATAAGCTTACATTAATAGGCTTAATTGTAAGCAACTCTTTCATTTGCTAACACTTTAAGTCTTGGCTTTATGTTTATGGAGTGTTTCTTTAGTCCACTCAGATTGCGTGGGATGTTTGGTCTGAACCTTAAGCATGAGGACAGGCAGATAAAACTTGGCTGGAGCAATTAATGGAGAAGGCAGGCAGCAAAGACTCTGACCTGTGCTGCAACAGCCCAGCAAACCAGGAATGGGTTCAGAACCTGCCCAGCACTCAGAATGTTCTTACCAGCTCTATGCAAACACCTTACATTGTGTAACGTAAAAGTTCCCAATTTTGTGAGCCTGGGCCTGAAACTGTTCTTTGGTACACAGATCAGATGGCTGGAGAAGTTACTGGAATACTCCTCTAAAGTTGCTCTACAGATGGACTCTTCTGTTAAAAACAAGCTCACAGATGCAGTAAATAGCCAGTGAATCTGTGTGATTCTGCTTCCAAAAGAGTGCTGACATTTCTAGTAAAAGTGAAGTGTTAGGAGTTGATGTCTGAATACATGACTCTTTCTCTCTTGAGATGCAAAATGTTAATAAAAATTCACACGAGAGTCAGTAAATGCTTCCTACTGAGAAGATTGCTGCAATCTTCTTGCACTGGGCTCCTGGTAAGCACCTGCTTTAATGCTTACATACACTAAGAAGAACCAGTGAGCACTATTTTGTAACACCTACGAACTTCAGGCAGTTCCCAGGGGATTCACGTGGGAATATTAATGAAGGAGGGGGAAAATAACAAGGTGTCCTGTTCCCAGTTTGCTTAGGCAGTAGCGTCTGGCAGCTACAGCGCTGGTATGCAGAGAAGCGACTGACCTTACTTGCCTCTTTTCCAATCACTTCTGCAAATAATCCTTTCACCCAAGACATGCAAAGTGAGCTTGCAGTGTGCTCATTTCAAAATGCATGGAGGTTGTACTCCTGATTGAATGGATACCTTTACATTTCAGGAAAGTTTGCACAGTTTGTGCCAAGCTGTTTGCAGATGAACCATTTTCTCTTCTCCTCCCAACACATGCAGCTTTCAGAAGGCGTTTTATATGGAAAATGCTGTGGGCAGGGGATGGGTGGATGTGGGGGTGGGGGTCAGACTGGAGCTTGGATAAAAGGGTTCTGTCTTTCTGAGCAGCAGTCATAGTTACACCTAATTTGCAAACCAACCTTAATAAGGAGCTTTGTTTAAAAGAATGTTGGAACAAAACATTATTTTTTTTTTCATTATAGAGCCATAATAGTTCTAGCAGACAGAGTATGTATCAGGCATGATAAAACTTAGGCATGATAAATTAGTTACCCAATTGTGACCATTTGCTTTTCAGACCTTACTGTCTATTGTGCTTCTTGAAAAGCTTTTTAGTCTTCAAATAAGTACATAATGCTTCTGCCCTCCCTTTTGATTCAGTGAAGACCCTTTATAATAGGCAAACTATCAGTAATTGTTTGTTTTTATTGCATTTAAGGAAACCAATGTGACCCCTGTTGCAGGAACCGCCTCTTTCTGCACAGTTTGAGCAACACAATTCTGAGATTGTTCATGCTGCATGTGAAGGTTTAGTGAGAGTCACTGTTTTGCAAATTTTGTACGGTTGAAGGCTGCAGTTTAAGTTTTTTGTTTTTTTTTTTTGGTGTGCAGTCTCCTAGATCATTTCCGCTGCAGATGCAAACCCCCATTCATTGGGAATTTAGGCCAGTGGACAGCAGGCTTCCTTGCCACTTCTGCATGATGCTGCAGAAATCCACAGACTGAAAGCCAGTCATTTAACTGCATTCCTTTAGGAATAGGAATCTCTTGTATCTGTAAGGAATATCCAAGTCTTTCTGCAGTTTAGCATAAAGAGTCCATTGTTTCAAAACCATCCTCTGACTTTGTGGGTACCTGCAATATATTTAGAATATGCTTTAGTTCAGGTGAATTTTAATAATTTATTATCCAACACATTTCTCATTTTGTCTTCAGCTACTTAAGTTACGTTTGGTATGTCCCTTATGACCAGATTTTTAGAATTTTAGCCCCTCCACAGATTAAGTTTTCTGAAAATCTGGTAACTGATTTTCAGACTTACTTTGAAATAGTGGGTTTTAATCTGTGTGGTCTCTGCTTTCAAGGGTATTTAGTTCTGAAAACTCTTTCCTTTTTTTGTGAGATGAGGGTGAAGGCATTTTGTTGCAAATACATACATAAATATATATCTTGCCTGGTAAATGCATGAACACTGAATGGAAATCAGTAACATTTAAATACATCAAGTTGTGAGGAATGGTAGGAGAACCCAGGTGCATAGGGTGGCTTTTCTGCAGTTTTACACTGGCACTTCTACACTGAGGCCAGGACCACCGCTCAACGGTAATTGCAAAATAGTTCTGCCCAGGGTTGGCTTGCCACAGTTATTTGTTTGTTTCTAGTAGAGTGCAAACTACAACATTTGCAGTGTTAAACACAACAGAAGGCGTAACCGATGCCTCGGAGTGTGCGATTTAGGCCTGTGCCTCTGACAGCCTTACAGACAACAGCAGTGCTGGTGAAGACAGCAGTCGGCTGTAATTTATCCTGGTGCTCGGCTGTTGGGAGCCGCGGCCTCGTCCCTGGTGGCAGTGGCCCTTTGTAAGTGCTGTCTGACCGGTTTCTGCCAAAATGAGCCAGACTTGCTGAATCGCTCGGACAGTAATTCAGCGTGGCACATTTGGAATGGCGGGCTGTTCACAGGCACTAATTAGGACAGCTCTGTTGGTGTATCTCATTATGCTCTGACGTGCAGCAAAGGAATTGCTGAGTACCTACGGCAAGTGAGACCCTCCTGGCAGGGCAGGGTCTGGAAGAGAGCACTGGTTCACAGTGTCATCCTCCGTTTGTTTGACTTTCCTTAGAACATCCATAGCAGGTGGAATAGAGATAAACTCAAGATGGATTGGAGCAAGTGAAACGTATCTCAATATCACCGATTTGAGGTATACCCATCCCTCGGATGCTCTGTTCTTTATGGTCACTGCTAAAGCACTACCAGTAATAAATCAGGACAACAGCTGAGTGTTAAATAGTCTGTGGAGGTGGCTGGTTACTCCAATATGAGTCCCTGTGAAGAGTGAAGAGCTCCACGTCACAGTGTTTCTCATGACTCACCACGGAAGAAAGAAGCCCAAGTCAGAAACTTGGATTCAGAAATCTGGATCACTTTGGTCACCAAAGGCATTTAGGGTCATGTCAGTCCCTTGTGACTCACACCACTGACAATAAATGACACGCAATTCAATTACGTGTGACTGATAGAGTTTATATTACAATATTCTGGGTGCAAAGAGGTATTTCAGGTTCCAGGTGCTCTGGAATAATCATGTAGCTGTATAAAATAGAAATAGTATTTCTTTGAAATCCTGTTTACTAAAACAGTAGTTATTGAGAATGTTTTGTGGTTATAGTTTAGCCATATTTTAATAGTTAAAACCAGTGTTTCCATTGTTGTTTCAAAATATCTGAAGAGCTCTGCAACTTTTACAGATCTTTAGAAGCAGATATTAGCTACAGCTAGCGGTTTTTTTTTTTTTCCCTTTCTTGAAATTCAGTTCAGCAGAGAGAGCACCATGTTTTTTTCATATTAGTTGTAACCCAAAACTATTCTCTAAGAATCTCCTTAGGATTTTGGAAGAGAGTACACACCGAGATGAGCAGCTGTGGAAAACTGCAGAAGATAAAAGTAATTCAGAGTCCCTTCTCACAATCACCCAGCAGATTACACAGCAGTATATTCTGATCTTTATGAATATTACCTACCTATTAAAAGCAGATAGATGTTTTTTAAAACTGGATTTCATATCAGTTCAAGCTGTGATTTCCATTGCTCTCACTTTTTTACTTCTAGTATCTTAATTATCTCTAAATTTTTCTGCCATAATTTCAAGGTATCTGCAAGCTGCAGCATTTGTCATACTCTTTCTAAGTAAAAAAGGATTACCCCTGTTTTTTCCGTGATCTATAATTGACAGAGTATTTAGAAAACATTGCAAATCCTCTCTGTGCTTTTCTTTCTCAGTATGCTGCCATTTTAGAAACGCTCTGGAGCAAAGCACAATGCATACATACTTCAGGCATCCAGGGGCTGAATCTTGGGGCCTCTAATCTTAGCTGTGTGCTGGGTAATTGACAGCAGTTAGTGGTTAAGTAGTGAGTAAGTCCAACAGCTACTCAGCAGAATATTTCACTAGTCATGACTCCTCCGGTGTTTATGTGACCAAATGTGTTGCAAACATTTTCATTTTCAAACAGCCCCACCATCTCAAGGCTGCCTGGTGCTTGGCTTCAAGAACATTCCAAGGAGCAGAGCAGCATCTCAAGTTACAAACCAGTGGTATCTTGCCTACCTCAGACTCAAGCTGAGGCTTTATTTCCTTTTCCCAAGTTACTATAAATTAATCTTTAATTGAAGTGATTCATCATCATGCTCCTCAGCTTTTTTCCAGTGCTTCTGAGACATGATTTGTATCAAATACTGTATGAAGAAATTATCTTAGCTACCTTCTTGGAATCTGAGCTCTTGAATTTGTCCTCTGTGTGACACATTTAATGGTAATCCTTGTGTGATACATGGGGAGACAATGAGAGCTGACATTTTACTTCCTTGCCCTTCCAAAAGATTTGGGAACAGCATCAAATCTATTTCAGATTGATATAGCGTAGCTCAAAGCTAGGAGAGCTGCAGCCCCGTGAACATTACGTGAGGCACGTTGTGTACTCCTAAAGGAGATGCAAAGGCCTGAATCCCAGCTCCTTCACCCTCATGTAATGTCTGCCCTGTGACATTGCTGACAGCTAACTTTTCAGAGGGACTCTGGACCTCAGCTGTACTGTGTTTTAAAGTTTGGAAAGGATAATCCTCCTTCCAGAACCAGCTTCTCTAAGAGGTTCAGGCATGTGTGTGCTTTTCTCTCACCCTTCTCACCCTGTGTTAGCCATTGCTGTGTGTCAGGCTGACTGAAGAACAAGTCTGATAGAGATCAGTATCCCCAAAATGCTTCCAGGGAAGCTGGGTTAGTGTTCAAACAAACTGACATACAAATAGGACTTTGTGTGTGTGTGTGCTTGCCTGTGTATGTGCTTTAAAAGAGACAGCAAAATATTTAAATTGACATTTCTAAGGAAAATACTGGATTTGCACATTTGCTGCCTCTGTGAACAAAACTAGGGGGACAAAAAGGAATGCACCTTTCCGGCTGACAGCTGTCTTGAGCTCTGTGTGTGCTTACAGAGAGGCACGAGGCACATAAGCCATGGGGCAAATGGAACTGAGGCATAAAGCAGGCAGGTTTGGTAGCACACAAGGGACACGGGGCTCTTCTAGGAGTTAATAAAACTGGAAACACTCAGGGCAGTGTTGAGGCAATGGTAATTACATCAGAAGTGGAGAACTGTTATTGACACAGGTGAAGAGTAATAAGTACAAATCTGCATAAATATTAAGAGTCCAAGGAATTGTTTTGAAAACATAGAACTCCTTAAATAAGCATGCAAAAATAAAGATTGTGTCACTGCCTGGCAATAAGAAATGCCAAATGCAGGGTAAGCTTTATCTTTATGTTGGTTGTATCAACATACTCCAACGGTGAACTATGAGTTCTCCGTGAAAAAATAAATTGTGTCCACATAAACCAATGTCAAAATAAGCTATTTAATTCTAGGCAACTGCCAGACAATTTACATTGCTTGTTTAAAAGACCGATTTGGAATGTGCAGTGTGACTGTGTTTGGAAGGAGGATGTGATTTGTAGCCACAAATCTTGTTATCTTTAAATAACTGTCCAATTCGCTAACTTTTTTCATTGGTTAGGTCATCGAGCAGCACTCATTTCCTAGAAATACATCAATATTATACAAGAGCGTTTTTGAATGCACGTCAAAAACCTTTGATTTGACTGGATCCCTTCTGTTGCTGGGTTGGTACACCTGGGTGGAAGATGCACAAGAAGTGGGGAACTGGGCCTGTGAGCCATCGTCTCCCCAGCTGCAAAGCTCAGGCACAACATCTCTGGTTTTCATGGGTTTGCAAGTAGACCACCCAAGAGTACACTGGGCTTGTTTAATAATTTGTCAATAACAAAATCTTATCATTGGTGTTTCTTACATGACATTCCTAGGGTGCCTGCATTTCCAACTGGTTGCCCCAGTCCTGCTGTCATAAATTTCTCTGCTTTTCAAAAATATTGTATTATTTTACCTTATCTTGCTTGGGGTTGGTGCTTCACATGTACATGCTTAGCTTTCCCATGCTTGTTCACTGAAACCAGTTAGAATAACAGAAAAAACGAAGTTCCTCCTCATCAGTGTGTTCAAAATCAAAGTGAGAGGGGATTGCTGGCACGCTGGGATGGTGATTCCTCTTGGACTCTGTGTCTCACTGGGTGCTTGTCAGGTCAGGCTCATGACCACATGAAGAACCTGAATGTACATCAGTCTATGGGGCCTGATAGATGCATCCCAGGTCCTGAGGGGATTAGCTGATGTAGCTGCCAAGCCCCTCTCCATGATGTTTGAAAAGTCATGGCAGCCCATGGAGTCCCAGATGACATCTTTAAAAAGGGTAGGAAGGACGACCCTGGGAACTACCGACCTGT
>VYZT01020711.1:8216-79347 GCA_013400735.1 Pomatostomus ruficeps
TCCCTCTCCTATCTCCCTCTCTCACCTGCTCCATGCTGTAGCACACGACTGATTCCTCGCTTGGCTGAGTGAGCCAAGGGGTATTTCCACAAAGTCGTAGACCACACTGACAGCTACAATCCAAAGTTGCACTGTCCCATGTAGAAACGTGCCAGCCTGCTTCCTCGGGCTGACTCTGGGGCTGGGACCCCATATGAGAAAGATTAGCAGGATGTCTCCAGTATGACAGGGTGGGAGGAGGATCTGCCTTGTCTTGCAGAAGTATTATAAGTGGTCCAAAGAAACAGACTGCTCCTATGTCTTACTGGTGTCTTCTAGTGATTCTCTGTTTCTCAGTAATGGGGGAGCTCTGAAAGACTCACAGGGAAAGCAGAGACAGCATTTCCTCACTTTTCTATGAGGTAAATTTAACTCTTTCCTATAACTCTTTCCTATAACTCTTTCCTAACTCTCAAGAAGGTTAGTTGCTAGTTTTCTCACTTCTTAGATGTGCATTCTCCTTGTTACAGCTTTCAGGATGAGCAGGTAAGTGTAATTAGATATTTATCTTGGAGTGAATGCAAAGTCTGCTGCACCTTTCACATTCTTCGAAGTGAGAAGGGTCAGTGTGTAGCACCATCTCCTTAGTCATCATTTTCAGCTGTGTATTTTCTGTAAATACAAGCTTAATTACTAGCTCTTGATTATTAATCACTGTCAGTGCAGGATAATTCTGCTGTGAAAAAAGACTGTGGTAAAATGATCCTTTACTCAACAGCACAGCGCTGAGTTCTCGCAGCAGTACCTCAATGATTAAGACTGTGATTTTCAAAGTAACTCCAACCCACTATTGATTTGAATCCTAACCCCCCCAGGATCCTTTGAAGATCCCAGCTGGAAATTATTCTTCCATGTTTTTTGATTTTTGGATCAACTACAGAACCATCATGGCTCAGACCAACTGTTCTTGCCTCTTTTCCCTCAGAGGTGCTGCTGGCAGACCTGGTTTGGACCAGTGGCAATTGTGTGGTTCTGGAAACCTGCTGGGAGTCTTGAAAATTTACAGCTGCACCTCCAGCTGTGATGTGAAGAGGCAGGGCTGATACCTGTCCCTGAGCTCCCCATGTCTGCTGAGGAACCCTGTACATTGTGCAACACAGGAATAGAAATTACTAACTATTAGTTGACTCTCAGGACGTTGTTTACTGCAAAACTAACTGTGAAAGTGCCACCAACCATAGTCCCCTCCTCGGGCTTACCAGGGTGTAAAATTCAGGACAACAAAATTCAGAGCCTTTAGTGAAAGTTAGTGAGGAAAGTCAGGATGCTGGGAGGCATCATCTGATGAAGGGCACATTTACTGCAGCAATCAGGAGTGTGAGTACTTTTTGCAGAGCATTGCAGAAGTGTGTCGTAACCTGGTCCTGAGAAATACAGATCCCTGAAAGGCCTGCTGGCCACAGCCTTCCTCATGGTACTGCCACAAATGAGTTGTCTCACTCCAGGCAGGAATCTCATCTCTCCTCTTGAATATTTGCACTCTTTCAGCCCCAGTTCCTGATCTCCAGTTTACAGATGATTATAGAGGGTTTCTTCTCTAAAATAAAAATCATGCCACAGATTGCTTTCCTGAGCAGGCTGTGGGTGTATTTATCAACGGGAATGTACCTGACTGCTTGAGTGTGCAGATAATCCTCCACCCAATCTTCTGCAGACATTATCAGCTGCTTTTTGGTTGTTCTCTGTTCAACTACATGACACAACTGTTTTTGTTGCAGCCTAAATGACACCTATCACAAAAACTTTAGGACCGAAGTTTATAAATTCAGTTTTATGTGCAGTAAGTCAATAAACTTAAGCAATTTTGAAAGGTTTAGAAAAATTCAAAGAACATAATTCTTTCCCTGTTTTTCCCTTTTCTTCCACAGAAGAAAACTTGTCTAGTGCAGTGCTGGAGAAATGGAAAAGAGGGATGGCAAAACAGTCATCATGGTTCCAAAAACTTCAGTTTTAGAGCCTCACATGGCACTAAAACCTGCCGCAGGGTCACAGCTTTGCTCTAGATCCCTGCCCGAAGCCTGGACCTTCCAACACCAGCTTGGCCTCTTTCTTCTCTTTCACAGTTGACCACCACCCTGTGAGGTGGGGCAGTAGGGACACCACAGAGGGGGTGCTCTCTGAAACATCTCTCTGTCTGCATGGGCTGGGTGGAGAGGACACCTCTCAAAACCAGCCCAGGAGCACCAGCCCTGTCCCAGGTCCTGGCATGGGGACCTGGAATGCTGCAGTTGCCAGTA
This sequence comes from Pomatostomus ruficeps, assembly GCA_013400735.1. NCBI lineage: Eukaryota > Metazoa > Chordata > Aves > Passeriformes > Timaliidae > Pomatostomus > Pomatostomus ruficeps. The sequence goes on from VYZT01020711.1 coordinate 10,493, forward strand.
TTTCATGACCCAGTCATAGAGGGCTGCTTATTTGTCTCTGAATCATATCATGCTTCCTGCTTTCTTTTATTTTTATCACATACACACAATAATATTTTTAAAGGAAAGAACATTTTCTCCCTGTTTCTGAAATATAGCACATCTCTATTTACCTTGATTCTGACATTGTTAACTTTATTTGGCAAAATTTTATTTTCCGGGGGGAAAGGGAAAGAAAACAGTCTTCAATTAGTAATAGGTACATTTCATCTCATTTTATGAGCAGAGCTATTTACCTGCCTAGAGCAGAGCTAAGCCTGAGCAATGCTGGGCATCCAAAGCTGGTCAGGCTACTTTGAGGGAGAAGAGTGAAAAGAGCAGCCAGTTCTAAGCACCTGAGTATTTTCCCCATAGTTAAACACTCCCTGAGAGCTTAACCTGTACACTGGACTTCATAAATTATTCCAGAAGGTCACAGATATTACCGTGGCTGATTATCTTTTCCCTGTTTTGTTTTCCTTTTCAGTTTTTTTAGTATCACAGAGGTAGATTAGACGATGACCAGGTCATATAGAAACAAATACTGTCTGTAGCACAGACCCTTGGAGCTCTGTGGGGTTCTACCTAAGTACACAATTACTGCAGAGCTGAGGCAGCCCTTGGCTCCCTAAAAGTGAATGTAGCAATTGTGAAAAACTGCCAGCATCAGCTTAAGTCAAGGATTTTCATGGCATCAAGGACCTTTGCTCAAGACCTCAGGTGACAGAGAAGTAGCTATGGTGTGTCTAGACAGTGTCGTGAATTACTTTAAATTATTTGTGCTGTAGATCTATTAGCAAAGATTAACATCAGCAGTGTCCCTCCCTTCCTGCACTTATGTGTGGAGGAGGGGTTGACAGTTTTGGCTGTATTAACCTGTCAGATAAAACAGATATTATACAACATGGCACATCTGCCTTTGCTCTAGACTGTGTTATATGTGCCTCTCCAAAGATGAGACAGACAAATTATCCTATTTAGCTGTATATGTAACAGCCTGAGGCAACTGAGAAGGCAGTTCCGCCATAAAATTTATAATTGCTGGAGGCATGTTTGTCTGTGGTTGATGTAATTTCAAGCATCCCATTCTATTCTTCTCAGAAAGAAGCACCTACCCTGTTCCCAGGCTCTGGAATCAGAGCTGACACCTCATTCCTCCTCCTTGCTGTGACATCAGTCACCTGTGCTGTTTCCACTTGGGAGCAAGGCTGGTCTGAATTGGGTTTCCCAGCTATTGCTATGAATACCATCTTTTAATTGTGGTTGCACAGGAGAGAGTAATATTTAAATTTTATATTCAATATTCCTACTGCTGTGAGCCTGGGCAGTCCAGGCTGTCTCCCTGGCAGTGTATGATGTTAGCAGTGATAGAAGCCAAACAGTCCGGGTGTTCTCTGAAGTGTCTGTGAGTAGGAATGCCTCTGTTCAAAGGGCCAGACCAGGATGGAGTGAAGCATTTCCTAGATCACCCAGAAAGGTTTCTAACTGGTTCTATATAAAAACAGGTTTTCAGGCTCAATATCCGACTGGTGCTGTTGGGTTTGTGTAGCTTGGTGGCACGGCAATTTTCTGCAATTAATAGAATTTTTCCTGGCTGTTTTAACTCTGGGCATTGGGTTTGAAGGGGGACCCAGAGGGAGAATCCCTGCAGCTACAGAAAAGTTAAGTCATAGAGAATGATACATTTGAAGAAGTCTCAAAAATAACATAATTGAAAGCCTTCAGGCTAAGGAGACAATCAAATCTAGCTCTGTGCCTGGTGATTTAGCGCCATAATTAAGGGGCACCCACTGTTAGATCAGATTTTTAATGCCAGGCAGTTACAACTGCCTTGTCTTGTCCCAGTGGATGTCCCCTGGTACAGCAGAGCCAGCTCCTTACAGGATTAGATGGAGCTCAGCTGCCTCCTGAGCACATTTGTGGCTCACGGAAGAGCTTGTGAGAAGTGGATTCCTGCTGTGCAGGAGAGGACATGGCCACCCAGCCTGTGCCCAGGCCCCCTGTCACTGCCAAGGGCTGGGGGCACTGGGATGCAGGGAGCCACTCCTGAGGAGCTGCAGTGTCTCATTAGACCCCTCTGAGGCTTTCTGAACTTCCTCTGGAAGTGACACCTTAACCGTGATACCCCAGGTGTCTTCTGGCACATGGCTGCATCCAGGTGAACCCGAGGCAGGCAGCAGCCCTCTCCATCCTGCCTCTTCCGACAGAGAGGAAAGCTGGTGCTCAGGCTGCAGGGAGTGCAGCTTTACACTGCAGCAGCTCTCTGCCTAATGATTTTGACATAGCCTAAGTCTGTAAATCCCTTGACCCATTAAAACTGTTTTTGTCAGGTCAAAATATGTTCATTTTCCTTTCAGAAGAAGCTTAGCTCACTTAAAACAGCCCATAAAGTTTTTTTCCTTGCTTTTTCCTGGTATTCAAAGTGTTCTTCCTTCAAGATATGAGAGGGTGAAATAGTTTATGGCTGCAGCAGTAACTTAGAAGGAAGGGAAAAAGCAGTGAGAGTGAGTTGTCAGCTGGGTGACCCCATCAGCTCGGTACCTGTCTGGGTTATGAAGCTAAGGCACAGAGAAGTAGTTTCCTTTTGGTGGAGGGAATACATCAGATCCGAGAAAGGGTCTGCTGTCTCTTTGCTGGCCTCTTTTGGGAATCTCAGACTACGAGGGAAACTCTGTCCTTTTCTCTCTACCTGTCAACACACTTGCCCTCTGCAGTAGGATCCTTTTGGCACTGCTGTGATGAATTTTTTTTCAGGAATGATTTCAGAGGCAGAAGGAGATCTTTGTGTGGCTCCTGCAGCACATCCAAGGCTCCTGCCTACACCCCTGCTCAGCGATGACCCCTCAGGAGCTGCTCCTCTTGTGCTCTCTGCTGAGTTGCTGACATCTGAAAGATACTGAACACACTGGACCGTCAAGGACTGAACACACTGGACTGTCAAGGACTGAACAAAAGCATTTAACAGCTTCAATTGGGTTATTGAAAGCAGTTTTCTATCTGTAACTGTCTTGTGTGTCACATTTGAATATATCCTTGCGTAGGGTTAATAGATGTACTTTGGAGATGGCTGCTCACAACAAATTAATGAGACATTTCAAGACAGAATTCTTACCACCTAATTAAATTATCTACCTAGCTTACTAGAATTAATCACTGCTCTCCCGATATATTTGTGTAAACAGACAGATTTTCATGTAAATTAAGGGATGTTTGAGATGGCTGATGAATCTCTGTTGTTTGGTGGTTCTAATACTTAGTACAGAAGAAAAGATAAAATTACTAGAGATCATTCTTTATTGCTGCTACCACATATTCATACTATTTTACCAGATTCTGTAACTATATATCACACAGTGGGATTCACCTGCTCCCTCAGAGGAAAAAAGAAGTTATATCTTGTAAAGTCTGATTTCTGACGTTTAATAGTGAAGCATGAGAGCAACTGTAGTTGTCACAGGAATGAGTTTTGGAGAATTTAAGAGACTTGAATTATGGAAGTCTTTTGTTGAAGATCCATATTTCTCCACAAGATTATAACAATGACTGAAAAAAAAAACCCCAACCCCCTCCCCCCATTTTATAGGTACATTTTAAACTTAAATAACAGAGGGTTAAACATTTCTCTCTAATCCACTCACTGCTTTCAGGGATGACCACTCCAGTAGAGAAGGGAAAGGTTTTAAGATTTCTATCAAGAAAGATGCTAGAACAGGAATAAAGAAAACTAAGTTCTTTCTCCATCCCTCTTTCCAATTCAGCTGCATGAGTCACTTTGTCCTGCAGGCCCCCAGCTTCCTCTTGCTGTCTGTACCCTGTATCCTCAGTCACAATGCAACCCCTGAAAATGCTCTTTTACTTCCTATAAGGAGTGAGGGAACAATAAGAATGAAGTAAAATAAGATTATCTCAGTTAAGCACCTTGAGACAAACTATAAAATTCAAATTGATTTAATAAAATTTAAACTTTTTCAATTGTATTATGGAGGATGAACATACCTATGTATATACATATGTATACCTAAGTAAATTTTTCCATGTGCAAAAACAATTCCAGGAATTTATTATAGTTTCTGGTTTTACATTTTCGCTAGACCTAAGGATCCACATCTGAAAGTCTTCTCCCAGCAGCTGTATTGACATTGAGCAATTCAGCACTGGATACAGATGATGAAATTGCATTTGCTCCAGCGAATGTTGGAAATCCATTCCTTGAAGACTTAGGTATAAGGCTGATCTGGCTTTGTTCCTGTGTAGAACTGCCAGGTTAAGGAAGGAATGTTCAGGCAGGCAGAACTCCCAGGATGGGGCTGCACAGTCCTTCTTCTCATAACCTCTGCTCTGCTGCTGCTTGCATGGGGTGGATCAGCATTAGAGTTATTAGAGGTAGAGAGGAAATTCAGCCAAGGATGATGGAATGATTAAATTATTGATTCCCTCTTCATCTGAAATGTGCCATCAATCTCAAATATTTGTTCAATTGCAAGGTTTCCTGTATTTCCATTTTCCTGAAAGCTCCTGCATAAGCAAGATCAAAGATTGTGCTTTCACATAAATGGTTTCTTTCATGGAACATTGTTTTGAATGCATTCCTATCCCAGAACATTCAGAGCCATACTTAAATTACTTTACTTTCCTTGGTGATGTTTTCCTTTTAAAGATTCATATGTACTGTCTCTCCTAGGCTCATGAATTGTAGTTCTGTGTCTGAATATATTTCTGTGGCTTTCAGAGGTCAGTTTATAACACACAAAGTTCATGAAAGCAGTATGGTTAGGCACCACTGCTGTCAGAAATATTTGGGCTGTTTACTGTTTGTCAGCTAAAGGACACAATGTCAGACCTCACCTGCACTGATCTTCCAAGAGGGTTGGCTTTGTTTTAGAGCTTGAATCCTACTTTTTCCCTTTTTCTGTTTGTCTTAGAATATTTACAGAGCTAAGCCATGCTGCCCGAAGACTTTTTCTTAAGAGTAACAAGGAATTGCCTTTACTCTTGCAAGACAGATTCTGAGTTCCCTAGCAGCATTTCCCTGCACATTTCCCTTTATTGGTGGTGTGGGTTTTTTTCCCTGAGGTCAGATCAAAACGTCATACACTATTCCAAATAAAGTTTTCTTACTGTTCTGGACATCGTCACCAGTTCTTCCTTGTCTTCACTGAAATCACCTTGCTTGACCCAGCTTGGGTTTGCATTTGCCTCTTACTTATCCTTCTTCTCATGTAGGAAACCGTTCCTTAATAATGCTGCCATGTGATATCTGTTCTGCTTTTGTTTTATTTAATTTCCTTTCGTGTGATTTCTGCTTGACTAATTACTATGCCTTTCAAACACTTTGCTGAAATAGATTGAAACCTAATGTATCACACATATTCACCACCAAAAAAACCCCAAACCTTAAGTAGATACAAAAACTTCATGGGGATTCTCTTATTAATGAAAGCAAGATTATTTTTAGCCAAGTTTTACAAGGGTGGGGTGAACTGTAATTAAATTGCTGTAATATTCCAAGGAATTATGATGAGGTGTAAGGTCACATTTGTAGTGTCTACTCAGGCTGCTTGGGCATCTTAATTAAGCTGTGATTTCAAAGACCACAGCAGTGTGATTCAAAAGGCTGTGCTCTATGAAGGCAATGAAAACAAAGAAGCACTTTTGAGGGGCTCAGATAGATGTGCTGGTGCATAGAGTAGGCTAAACTCAAATCCTCTCCCTGGTGCCACCATGGAACAGCGCTGCCTCCAAACTGGCACCAAGTTCATCCTTTGTGAAAATTAAAGAAGCCTTTTCCACCCACAGGGACATAAGGGCTTACGGATTTCGAATATAATAAAAAATAATGTAGATATAAAAGTATTTCAATTATTCCTGTACCTTGCTTCCATTAATCCTCTTGTTTCTGTGAGACATTTCTAACTCATGATATCCTGTCCACTTGGGCTGATATTTCTTCAGTGCTGACTGAATTGGCTTAACTTTTAATATAAAAATACAAAACATGGATAATTTTTTAATAAAGCTTTGCTGTGTGTATTCCTTAGAGACTTGTGGGATGTGATAGTGTTGAAAGACAGGAGACAAGAGTCAAAATGAAATATTTAAAAAATCTCTGAAGATTTTATTTTCACTTTTCTGTGAGAGTGATCAAGTGGGAAAACACAATTATCTAATGACTGATTATTTCTCCCATTAATAACCAATTGACTGTACAGTTCAGAAGATCTGTCCACTTTGTCTTTTTTGGTGTGTTTTTCCCAAGCAATCTGTTGTCTTTGGTTTATTTCCTGGCAATAAAATCAAATTTTTTTTTTCACCCTGCTCTCAATAAGGTCAATCTTTCTGTTCACCTGACACAGGTTATGAGTCCTACTACAGCCCTTTTGATCATAACACCAGGATTATTGACAAGCTGTCAAAACATGGGTTATAACTAGTGCTTTTCTGGGCTTCAGTATTGACTATATGCCCTACCAACAAAGCAGCATCATCATCATAATTTCAATCCCCAAGACAACAGGTAGCAGGTGCCAAGCAGTGAACGACTGCCAGGCTGAGCTGTGTGGCAGGAATAGCTGTCTTACAAAAGACAGTAAAGTAATAATGGTTGTGAACAATTATGTTTCAGTGTGGAATTTTAGAAGAATAGGGTCCATCAAGGTTTCTGAAATATGGCACTGAACAGTTTCATTTCCCATTGCAGGCCTTTTGAAATAAATGCTCTTAATAACTCTTGCTTCTCGTCTCCTGCTATGCAGAAAAGACGAAAATTCATCTCAGTTTTGTAACATATATACTCTCTGTATAAAACAATTTATCACAAATGAACACAATATTCTTGTGTTGTTGTGTCTAGCAATATCTGCTAACATTCATCAGTAAGAAACTTTTAACTAGCAGTTTAATAAAGGCACAGAGTCTCGATGGATGAAGAATATAAATGACCTGGAAAGTAGAGCCCTTGGACTCTGGATGCATTCAAAGATTGATGGTTCAGGACTGTTTCCATGCTTGACTGTAGTTTCCAGGCTCTGTCTGAGAGCTGCTAATATTTGAATTATTGGTTTCTTGACTACCTCCTTGCCCAGGCTACAGGGAGAAAGAGTGATGATCTAGGTCATGTTTCCTTATCTTATCTTTGAAAAAAGTATGTTGAAAACCTCACATTGTACCTATTTTCCTGGCCTTCTGAGTAAATATAAAAGAGGAAGAAGTCTGTCCATTCTTGTATTGGAAAGATCCAATTGAGTATATCAGTAGCTGACTGCTATGAAAAATTGAAGTGTGTATTTAAGCTGGTATCAAAGTCCCAAGTTTAGGTAATACCAGCTGCCCCATAAGTAAATTACTGTGGGTGGCTATGTGTTGGGTGCTTGACACTGAAACTCAGGCCATCTGGAGCTATAACCTTTATTAATTGCTCAGATCATCTTTAATCTCTACTTTTGAAAATAAAGATTCCATTTTCTATTACGTAGAACTTTTGCTGCTGAAAGTGATGTATGTGCTCTGTTAATTCAGAGAACACATACAATTTTAGGGCCAACGCAGTGCATTTCCTCTCAAAATACCAAAGTACTTTACAGACAACTAAGCTAAACAAAGCAGGCCATTCGCTGCCCGTTACCCTTGTTAAGGGTACCTCTAGGTGCAGTGCATTTTCACAGACTGACCATTTTTCCATATGAGACACTAAATTTGCTCTCAGACTTTCAGAAACATCTCAGCTACATGGTCTCAGGCAGTAAGCTATAGGAAAATCATCTTGCTGGTTCATCAAATTCCCAGATTTCCTAGGGAATAAGGCTCTGGCTGCCATTTGTCTGTACCCTACAGCCAACACAAAGCCAGCTCGAGCGATGCCCTGCATGCTGTGGGCTGATCACTGGATAAAGAGGCAAAGCAGTAAAGTGTCTCCAAGTAGAGGAGAATTTGGACTGTGGTTGTGGTAATATAGGCCCTTTCCCACTGGGAAGCACAGGAGGGAATAAAGCAGCAGCTACATCAGGAAAGAGGTTCTCTGCTCTTCTTGTGACACTCTTTGCTGCAAAGACAGAGTTTTGTGGCTCTAGTTTGAGCCACAAATCCAGAAGGAGGAATATTTGCCAAGGTAAAGGTTTTCAGGGAGATGTCTGAAATAACTCTTGGTGAAAAGATGTGATCAGAGGTGAAGCAGCACAGCACATCCCATCACAGTCCTGCACCCCAGACACAGCAGGGGAGAGACTGCTGCCTTTTCCTCTGCCTTTATTTTTGTTCATGGCTGCATGGCTTTGGTTATCATTTAAATAAGATTAGAAGGGGGACAATCCAAAGTGCAATACCTCAAACACTGGTTTTAGGTCTCTGAAATGGGGCACATGCATCTTTCAAATACCCAAGGCAAAGGGCCTGGTAAAGGCTTCAGGTTCCCATACAATCTCTGCATAGGCTTCTGACTACAAAAGCTTTAATAAAACTACAGGAAGTACCTACAGAATAATTCTGCTTCCATATGGGTGAGCTGGGAGTGTTACAACTTCTAAATGCATTTTATGAACCTCAGAGGCTCATAAAACTTTTACCAAAATAATAACTTTTGAGTGAATTTCATCTGTTACTCACCCTTTACTCAAAAGAAAATACAGCATTAGAGGGGGTCGTTTCTGAGTAATTATGGGTTTTTTCTCAAAAAAAAAGCAGTATGAGAAAGCTCAAAGCAGCCTTGGGGCTTGACTATGTCCAGTGCTACATAGCAGTACAAATTGGCATCATAAATATTTCTGAGTTGGTGCAAATAAAAGTAGACAATCACCAAGTAAAAGGAGCTAAATTCACAATATTTGGAAATTAAATCCTCTCTATAGCCACAGAAAAATTTTATCCAGTTCTCACCTCCTTCCCAATCAGTTTGAACTCTAACCTGGTGGGCTGAATATTTTGGGGGAGAGGTTAATCCTTTAGTCTGCATGCTGAGGCTGTCCATTAGCTATTTTCCACTGATTCTGGCCTGGCCACATATTGCAGGGACTGTTGGACTGGTATTGCCAGGGAGCAGCTGGATGATGGTACAAGCAGCACCCGTGACCTGGGGTTGAAAATCTTCATGGGTCTTCCCTAGACCAGTTTCCTCAATTATAAGTTTCTGACGGCAGACAGATTTTTTAATTAAAATTACATTTTGGCAGATTTTTTTCTCCTTCATTAGATCGGAATGCCACGTGAAAAATACGAGCCTGAGTTGCCTAAGTGGGATCTGTAAGTTTACCCAGTAACTGCTGTAACCTGGAGGCAATAATATCAGTTTAGCAGGTAAGAACAACTTACTCAGCATTCCTCACAGGCTGGAGAGGAGGAAAAGGCAGCTGACCCCCAGATGCTTTAAAAACACCCCTCCCAACAGTGATGTGCTAAAGTAAACACTGAGGGTAAAATGCTGTGAAACGTTTTCATCAAGGACCAGTGTAATAACAGAGCAGCTCAAGTTGGGGCTAATTAAATTGTTTTAGCTACCAAAGGGATGGGGGTTTCCAGCTGTGTGCAAGCAGCAATAACAAACTTTCCTTAGGGTGCAGATTCTTTCCTGGTTCTGTAGCTTCACACAGCTCAAATGTTATTCTTACTCACAACAGTCTCATCAGATCTTTGGGTTCAGAAATGCTTGCCTGGCTGCATTAGCTATGGAAGAAAGCAAGGCAGGTGAATTAGATAAAGAAGCCAGTGTCCTTGACAGCAGTGGGGGTTTGGGATGAGGCAGGGAGGAGGGAGGATGTTCCTGGTAGCAGTTTTTCTGTGGGCTACCATATATATTCTTAGGAATTCCTTCAGCTATATTCAGCCTGAATTTTAGATCCAGATTTTCTGCCTTCCTTGTATAGTTAATCCTTATTTGTTTGTGCAATTTTTGGAACTTCAGTATTTTCAAGATTGGCTAAAAAAAATCAGGCTCCTTTTTCAGATGCCTGGTGGGTGACTTTAATATAGGATGAAAATACTGCTACAGTGTTGCTGTTCTTTGGAGATCACTCCCTAGAAGTAAAGAGAGAAATACAGATTATTTATTAAGAGCTTACTATATATTCTAAGAAAGCCAAGAAATTATCACAGAGCAATAATTTGGATAAAAGATGGAAAACTTTTGACTGCAGAAGAGTTTATATATATATATATATAATATGCAGATAAATGTACTATTAAGTTTCTGATTTTAGTCATTAAGCAATTATATCTGATGAGTAAGGAGACAACAGAGGGTCAGCTGTACTTTTTAAATTATACAGACAGTGACAGGGCTTTGTTCATCATGGTGACTAAGATCTTCACTGGCCATGCTTTAGCTAATTAGATGTGCAGGACAGGGAGCTGTAGCTTTACTCAGTTGCCAGCCCCAGCAGACAGAGGGCAATGGAACTCTGGGACCTGAGTGACTGATGTTGCAATGAACATGTGCTTGTCATTGACAGCAACCTCGTACTTTATATACTCTTTATATAGATTTTAAATGAGGTTTGTTGAAGATACCTAGAGGGACAGGTGGAAGTATCAAAGCACCATGGTACTTACTACAGAGCATCAATTCGAATTTATTTGGGATTTTTCTTGTGTTAATTGGATATTTATATGCTTATAATGTGTTATGAAAATCTGAATTTTCAGGGAAGATATACAAATAAAGATATCTTTGAAAAAAATAAGTGGAGTCAAAATAAAAATGCTATGGAAATAGAGAATTCACTTTAAGTGCTGTGAGATACTGAAGCCTTCATAAGAACTGTAAACATGGCAAAACTGGTGAAAGGATTCATAGTTCTGCAGTCTTTAACACTTAGGAAGTTAATATGGAGTTGGTAAGACTGAAAGTGTTTCAGGTGCTTTCAATGAGGATCTTCAAATGTTAAACCATTTTCCCCCTGCCCTGCAGAAATTTCATAACTTCTATCTTTCCCCAAGTCTGCTCCCTGGGCAGCAGCAATGTCTGCAGGACCTGGGGAACGGTTTGGGCTGCAAATCCCTACCACTCGTGGCTGGATCATGACTTGGGTGTTGGCAGTGACCTGGTTAAGGTCTGGAAGACACCACCAGCAGCTGCTCCACTTGCTGCTGTGGTTTTCTGGCCAGCTGTTCCTTTCCAGCTGACTGGGGAGCACTGAGGGGGCCCAGGGCAGAGATCCCAGTGAGTCTGGAAGGCTCAGGCTGAATGGCCTTCAGGAGGGTGCTCTGGGTGCTTTCTGCTGAAGGAGAAACAAGCAGTGTGCTGAGAAAATTAATGGCATCCTTGAATGCTACTGCTCCAAATTAGATGATTTTTTAAAAAATTCTCTTTTCCGAGCAAACCCACTTAAGCATCACATAGATGGAAAATTCTTAGAAGATGAATATGCAAATATCTCTCCCTTTCCGACAGTCAGGCCTGGTGAGATAATTTGGGGTTAGAATGGGATAAGCCTTATAATAGGTTTAAGACATCTCATGCAGGACATCCATGACTCATTAGCTCATTGTTCCTCACTGAGGTACAGAATCTTTCTCCTCATACAAGGTATTTCTTAGCTGTCTATTATGTTGACATCTAAGCACTGACTCTTCAGTGTTCTTGCCTTATGTAACAGACAGCTTGGAACAGTCATACACATAAGTAAGGGATGACTCTACAATGCTGCTCATACTCTGCGCTATGCATGAACTCTTTTCTTCACTGTGAGTAGATAAAAGTCAGCAAAGGTATAACCTCCAGGGAAATCAGCCCAGCTCTGGATAGCATCCCAGCAGTACTTTGGCAAAAGAGAAAAAAAAAATGTGCTTTTGTTCTCACAGAAATAACATCTTAGCCAACAAAACTCCAGCTGTTCTGCCTCTATGCTGTTCTGAGTTTCTAAGAAATGCATATTTCACCTGTAAAACATATTGGGTTAATTTTCTGGTCTATGCGACATTAGCAAAGCCTCATGTGAAAAGAGATGTTGATATGAGTCATGGTACTTACAAAATGTTTGAGAACACATGAGAAAGCTCACTTGAGATCAACAGCGGTTACCAGAGAAAACACTGAAGTACTTTTAGAAAGAGCTTTTAGAAGAGAAGGTGGAGAAATGAAAAGATAGTACACTTCAGTTACACACAGGCATGCTGCATGCTGAAAGGTAGTGATTGAATCCTTCGGCTAGAAAGAAAAATGCTTGGAGAGAAACATTCCTTGGAGGCTAATAAACAAAGCCAACACTTTTGGTTTAGGAAGTCCCAGGCCATACCAAGGTGAAGGGATATCTTGCAGAACTACCTCTGTGCTCAGCCTGTTCTTTTACACAACCCCAAGTATTTCCTCTTTCTAGATGAACATTCCATCTGACCCTGAATGGTTCCTATTTCATTTGTTGCCCTTCTCCCAAATAATACTTTGTGGTAACAAATGTACTTAACAAACACATTGCTTCATCTGTCACTGAAGCAGTCATGGAATCAGGTCACTGTAATGAGTGGTTTGCGTTCAAGTGATTTATTTTCCTTCTGCTCTAAGACTGTACATTTTTTTTCCTTTTGTGGCTTGCCTGGCCTTCTCCTGCATGTATCACATCTTATTAGATCTCAGAGACCTTCTGACATATTTGCCGATACACAGAATGCCTAAGCTTTCTGATACAGGCCTGTATTCTGGAATGGAGAATATTTTTTCTCAATAGTCTGGACATGGAAGTTTGGCTGCAAAGTACATTTTGACACATTCTTGGGTCTTTGTCTCATGTCAGTCTTTCTAGGTCACTTTAGAAGGATTGGGGTGTCTTTCTGTTCATCAGACAAACTGAGGGAAAAATGTTAGGAGTAGTTCTAAATGTTTGTCTTATGTGTTTCATACAATTTTCTCCAGACCTTTCCTTAAAAGGGACATGAAAATTCATTCTCCAATGGTCTCAGTGTTTTCCAATCTTTCCTATTTCTGGAAGGGTTACAATTTGGTATTCTTATTCACTTGTCTTTCATTTAATGCTACAGTTCCTGCCTGGATAAGTTGTCAGTAATTGTAGTCCATTTCTTGCTGCATATGTGTAAAATAACTGCTATTCCCTTGGAGCATGGGCTGAAAGCACTCTGGAACAGCTCGCAGTGGCTTTTAAGAAATGCCCTCCAGTGATTTATTGCCATGTTCTACTTGAATGGCTCCTGCTCCTGAAAGAGCTGGGTGAGCTTTTCATGCACAAATATCACCGCAAGACATTTCTTTCAATTTGTGCTACCTTTATTCCATTCATGTTAGTGTCACTGAGAAGTTGTTAAGCCTGTCCCTTTCATAGGAAGGTGCTTCAACTCTTGCCCCTGTGTCATCACTTTTGTCTTTACCTTGTTATTCACATCATAAGTGTTTTAGAATAGGTCACTAGTCCTCTGACATATGGGACAAATGCATCAAGAGGAAAAAACATGGTTGTTTCATTCTTTGATCAATCAGTGCCTCAGAGTTTGCAAATATTTCTGATTTATGGATATTTTGATGTTTTAAGATTGCTTACAGTGTTTCTGAATTGATTTATTATCTTTACTTAGGGTTTGTAATTATTTTGCCTTTCCAGGGTCTGTATCCCAATATTTCCACAATTAATCAATATTTCACATTTATCCAGATCTAGATGTGCTGACTAAGCCTTTGATCTGTGGTCCCAGTCTGATGCTGTCTCCCCCCTGGGCTCTGGGTTTCTTTTTGGCTGTTCCCCTGCTCTACTCAAGGCCTGCCTTGTAGACTGTTCATCCCTTCTTCCAGCAGCCAAACACTGATGGAAATACCTCCCCATTCAAATTGTCATCAGTACTGTTTTCCACATGGAACACTTGGAAATATTTTTGCCTTTCTTAAACTGCCAATAGTGCTTATGTTGTATTTTTCATTTTATTTCTCTCTTATCTATGTATTTCTGCAATTGCTTTTGTAGCAATTTAATACATCTCTCTTACAATTTCCATATTTATATGTATTATTCGCTGCTCTAGCTCTGTGCCTGACTCATATGTTCTATATTTGGTTCTGAGCTTATTTACTAGCCCTGTGTGTTGCTCTTAGCTGATTTATTATGGGTTGTCAGAGTATTCCCACTCAAGCTCTGTCGTACTTCATGGCCATGATTAATCTAAGCACAACATTGGTACAAATTTTAAGATTTGATCACTAGTCAGCCATTTTGCACAGGTGGACAATGTATCTATTTTGTACTTTTCCTATGGAGATGTAAATACAGTCTTTAAATAAGAAGCATTTCGACTGAAAATACTTTTGGATAACTGCTAGGATTTTACATAGATATTCCTGGTCTGTCATCAAGATGGTCAAGATCTATCAAATTTAAGAGAGCTTTTGTTATCACTGCGAATAACATAGTTGTTCTTGCTTTGTTCAATTTCTATCTTCATTGTAATTTCATAATTTACATTTTGTGGTGTGAAAATTTCCATTTGCAAAAGACTACCCTGTCATAGCTAGACACATTGAGGTGGGGTTTTAATGCATCAAGATCATTATGTTTTGACTAATACCTGTGTGTTTCTTTTACTTTTACACATTTACTTGTGGATAAATGGCTGAGGGAAGAGCTGGTCTGACCTGTTAGTGCTTGCACTTATCTGCAGGAGCCAAGTTTAGATACTAATTTTAATATTAAAAATGAAGGCAGCATTCAGGTTCTACTGCTGCTTTCATATACAGTATTCTTTTAAATTTACCGGCAGTAAATATTTTTAGTTCCCAACATTATCTTATTTATTAAAATAATATGATACAATATAGTGATTTTTATAATGGAGGTGTCTTTTATAATTTGGTTTAATTGGTGAAGGTTCACAGATGTGATTTTTCCAAGACTACTCTCCTCTGTGTTCAGTGGCCATACATACTTCCTTCCTCCAAAAATATTGGTAGTCAATTCCAGACTGAACATGATCTGTTTTCCTTCACTCTTAACACCTCTCGTTCACTCTCCTGTGAAGCTGGAGATGTTAGAGCTGATGAGAAGTTACAATTGGAGAGTGCAGGGAAAGACTCTGATTTTAGTAGTTTGGGATAAAGAGAAGGAAACCGGAAACAGTTGAAGATTATAGCTTGTCAGATAAACTCCAGTGATCAAAAATAACTGTTTAATTTTATAACTGGTTTTCAATAGCAATGATTTCTACCCAACCTCAAATTTTCCTACCATGTTTCAATACTGTTGTTTAACATGGCCTTTGCAGACTCTCTGTGTTACTCTGATCTTCCATCAGTGTTTACACAAACACAGGCCATTAGCTTCAAGTCCACAAAACTCTTCTTCTCTTTTGCAAGTCATTTTTATGGATCCTTCATGCAAGGCTGACAGCCACCATTATTTTTTGTCTACATCAGTCCCTTCTGAAATTCATAATTGCCTAAGGTAAGCTGTAGTCCACTAATGCCATTAGCTTAAGGCTGGGAGCATTGTAAAGAAAAAGTTGGCTTAAAATCTCCTTTTATTACTCAAACTAATTTCTTGTATACACGACATTTCTGACAAGTTAATTTTTGTTTATTTTAATTGGAGTTTTAACTTATACAGGCACCTATGATTAATCTGTCACCCTGGACATATAAATTATACATATTTAAAACTTAGACCGCTCACTTTAAATATAATTTCATCAAAGTTCTCTAAAATTGTCCCCAGCAAAAAAACCACAGCATATATTTTACAGCTATTTATAATATACACTCTCATTAATAGGGAGCAATACAAAAATAAATTGAGGGCATGCTGAGCTATAAGACATTTAGATGACAGAGAATTGATTTTCTATAAAGCTGAGGGATTTTATAAAAAAGTAAATAAAATCTTCAGGGAACAATTTGCAAATGAAATATGTGAAATTGGATGTCTCTAAGTCACACATCAGTTTGATTTTCATAAACACATTTGCTTGTTGATGTTGTAAGTGATCATCGCTCAGTCTCCTTGAAAACATCAAATGGGGCATGATAATTATAACAACAACATCATTAGGGCTGGACCTCCTGGAAAGCTGAAGCTGGCAAAGTCTGGGTTTCCCATTGGGATTCACCTTACACATCCATAAAAATGGGTGCAATCTATTCTGTTCAATGGGCACCGACAGAAGGCTGATCTGGGACCCTTGTGCTGCTGAGCTGTGGAGGATGGAAGTGGGACAAGCACCTTCTGTCACTTCATCAGACTCTGCTGGCAGGAGGGCAAGACCCAGGTTATGGCCTAAGCTGTACCTGGGGTACCCCAAAGGACTGCTGGGTGAGAACAATTCCTTCCCTGCTCCCTCTTCCTTCTTTATTGGGAGTAAACCATAGCAAGAAGCAGCACATACTTTGATATGACCATTATGACCAGTATAGAACTGTGCTACAGAATTGAAACATGAAGTTTAAAAACTCGATAAAAAGGTAGAGCTTAAATACTAAAGCACTAGGATTTGAGTAAAAGTTAAGTAAAGCAAGAATTGCAGCTGAATTTCAGTAACTGAGCAAATGATTAGCTAAAGATTAATTATTTGAGTTATTCTGTTTGTTCAGCTGTGCTGAGGATCAGTAGACCCAAAGAGATTCGAACAATAGCTAATTTTTCACGTAAAATTTCTATTCATAAGGAATGAAGGGAAGAACTGGAGAAAGTAGACAGGTCAAAGCAAGGCAGAGGAGTTACTTCATCTTTCATGCCCACCTACTCAAAACTATAAGCCCACCAACCCATTAAAAGGAGGTCAGCGTGCACGTGTAATTGGTTTTCAGCTAATTACCATACGAAGCAGGGAATGGGAGGTGGCTATAATATGAATATGCATTTGTATTGAATTTTTTGTGGATAAATAGACCCTGTAATGCTTTGTGATTTTGCCCTGCATATTTGGAAACGATTCCACGCAGGTGCCCGTCCATAATAAAGCATGCCCTTTCTAACTTCATTGTTAGAGAGTCTTTTTCCGTCTCAGTTGGGTATCAATATTAGATCTATACCCATATTTTAGTAAATCAGAATAGAACAAGTTTTTTCAAAGTTCACTATGAACTAAAGGCAGTTTCTGAATTTTATAAGACATTGTTGAGGTGCAGTTATCAGAAAAAGAGTTCTCAACCCAGTTTCTCAAAACAGATCCATTAAACAATTAAAACTAATTTCAACCTTATTTTGCAATCAGACTGGGTGTATTATTTTCAGCAGTATCACTGCCTTGAAGAATATGAAGCAGAATATGAAGCAGGAGACAGATTGATGTGGACAGACATGGGTATTTATTTCTTTAGTAACAAAGTAATTTGCAGCACTCTAGTTGCTGCCAGCAGAGAATATGTAAGTCATAAAGTGCAGTTAGGTGATAAATTTATTTATAAAGTACCTTAGCCCCTTCCTTCTTCTCTGCTCACTAATCATTCTCCCCCAGGAGCTACTCTAATTTTAATCCACCAAGCAGATAGGTAAGTGGTATGCAGGGTAGATAAGTCCTTGTCTTCTGCAAACACAAGATTTTCTGCCCAAATTTATTCAAAACTAAAGCACATCATGAATGTGGACCAGTCCAATCTGACATTTGAAATAAAAAATTCACAACCATGGAGATATTGTTTTGTTGCCCTGAAAACCTGCAAGTAGGAGCTATATCTCTTCAGAACATGGACTTTTTCAGTTTCTCACTTTGAGTCCCAGAAAGCCTTGATAAAATGTCTATAAAGGCTCTGATACCTTAAAGCTGCTTTGTGTTCTTGTTTGCTTTCACTTCTTTATGCAGTTGCATTCCTGGTGAGGGAGGCATATAGCTTTGTAAGAGTTAGAAATGACCTGTTTCGAGCAGCTCTTTAAGAAACCCCAAAACATTATTGGAATACTTGTTGTAAATTTCTAGTGAACCACGATACCCGACACATGCTACCATAATATCTTCCCCTAGATGAGTGAGTTGTATGCCTGATAACAAGTCATGATATAACTGCTTTTGTTCTATGAACAGGCAGCCAAAAATGAAAAAAAAAAAAGGTTCTGACAGAAATTCTTCTGTCTTACAATGTTCTAAAAAGTGCCATTACATCCATTCAGAAAGCTTAACTTCCATACCTGTCCCTTTCAACTGCTGAATTTTTGTATCTCAAAGGGCATTCTCATTTATAGGATTTGTAACATGAGTTTATGTTTAAAATAAAAGCAAGTGTTTAAAATAAAAAAAAAAACCTAGAAAATAACTCTTGCAGCACTAGGCTACTGTTTTTCAAATTGGTTCAGAACAGTGTCAGAAGATAGTGCTCTCCCTGTACATCCCGGTCTCTACATAAGTTACTCAGTGCCCCTTCCATCTTCCTTATGACTGCAAGCAAATCCAAGAGCTAAGCAGAGCAAAGGGATCACCTTGTAGTCAGTCTCTCTTTTGCATCAGCCCCCCATAAACGTTGTTAATTGCTACTTAGCTGCTTGATCCAGATTGTCAGCAACTTGGAGTGAAAAATGGACAATGAATCAATTTGTGGTGGATATTGGAGAGCAGTTCTGCATTGGCTTCTGGGGAAAAAAGCAGCTCTAAAACCCTGTAAAGGGAGACGTCTCATAAATATCACCAAAACCCAAAAGTAATTCTGTTTTTCTAAAAACATTTTTTTCCCCTATTCCTTTTTTCTCACTGGAATCTGTGTCTCTAATATACAGTTAATAAAAGAAGTAGACATGGCTTAGGCTGTATGTAAGGCAAAGTTTTACAGAAACTCAAGCAGTGACTTTCCTTTCCATAGCTCAAGCACTAAATCACTACCCACCCATGATCATTTTATAGCATACATGCATGCTGTTTAGTTAAGGGTAATGCCAAGCAGGGGAAAATCTTTTAAAAAAGGAATTAATCCCAACTTAGTGCCTTACTGATGAGGGAAGTCATGCCAGAGTGCTGCCTTTTAATGTGATAACTTTGGTGATAACATAACAGCCATTCTCCAGTGAGAATAAAGTGAAGAGAGGACAGTCAGCTGCTTGCTGTACCATTAGAAGCATGGCCATGAGATTTATCTCCCTACATGTGTGTAATGTGTGTTACCATGATGCCTCCTACAAAACAGAGAACAGTTGGGTGCTGGAAATCAGTTTCTCACAGGAGGAGGAATTGATTGTAGGATAGCTTTCACTCTAAATAGTTTATTGCCATTATATGCTCCACCTGAACAAAAATAGCCACTAAAGACACCCAGGCAGTCATTTATTCCAGGGACCCTGATATAAGCCTGGCTATCCAATGCCAAGGAATGGTTTTCTGCACCAAGAACTGGCTGAAGATCATGATGATATAGAAATTTTCCTGTGTCCAAGTTTCCCCAGGCAGAGGGCTAGGATTGTGTTGTTTCTCTTATATATAGTACTTCTGTGCCAAAAACGCTCCTCCTCAAGGTGTTGTTGGCAGCAGCTGTGTTAGCAGCTGGACAGGGTCAGGGGCCAGGCTGGAGAAATGCCCTTGGGATCACAGGGTGGGCCTTGCTCTTCCAGTAGTAATTTATTGGCACAAAGACAGATTTCCTGGCCAATGCTTTCAGACGCCTGTCACTGTACTCCTGGGACAGCACAGGCACAACGAGGTGGATCCTCAGTAACTTGTCCGGCCAGACAGAGAAGAGACTTAGAAAGAGGCGACAAGATCAAGGGGTGTCTAAGGTGAGATGGAAAAAAGATGGAGGAAGGGAGAAATTGGAGGTTAATAAGAAGGAGAGAGAAGATGAGACAATAAGATCAGCATCAGTAATAGTCTGTCTCCTCTTTCCATCCCCTTCAGCCTGTTCCCTAAAGACAATCCTACAACCACGCATCCTCCTCTACCTTCCCACCTTGTACCAAAGGAAGATTGCTCCATTTGTCTTGTGATTGCAATCAAAATGAACTTTGCACTATCTGTGCCCTATTTCATTACTGGCACTGTTTATAACTTCAGGGCAGAGTCAGCAGCCCCTCTGAGAGAGAGACCTCAGTGCAGAGCCCTCAGCACCCTTCTGGTAGGGCACAGGCTGGTGATTCCCACCTCAGCATACCAGTGGGGCCATTCTGCTGCAGGACGATACAGCACAGCTGAATTTCAGCAGACAGCTGAACGGTTCTGTTGCATTTTTTCTCAACTTCTTCTGTCTTTTTTCATGTGGAAATTTATTATTTTTGTGAATACAGAAGGAAAAAGCATATTTGAAAGCTTTTGCTTTCACTGCAGTGAAGTACAACGCAATGGACAAAGAGATGAATTTCCATGGCTAAGCATAATGTGCATGTTCGCTGTAGACCAGCTTCAACCAACACAGGAAAAATATGTTTGCTCTTCAGGCAAAGAGAAATGAAGATGTCATATCCATACTGCTGCTGCAGTAGACACCTTTATCACTTTTCTGATTATACTGTCATCTGGAGGAAAAAATGTAACTTTGTATCATTAATCAGCTTATAAGTTAAATTTTAAACTATATATTCATTAAACTTTGTTCCCATTCTGCAGCTGGACAGCCTTTGTGTTTTTGTAGCCTTCTCTTTCTTGCAGTTTCTAATAATTCCATCAGAGATAAATTTGGTAATGAGAAATATACTGAGATGTAAATCTATAGCTTTGCTTTGATCAAAAGTTTCAACTGTGGATGGCCAGAAACTTCTTGAAAAAACGATCCATCTTTATATTCCATACTAGGTGCACAGTAGTGGAAAATCAAATCACTAACAACAGTTTTATTAATTTTAATGTGATAAAGTTGAATTTATTACTCTAATTTGAAGTCATTACAGTGATTCCCTTTGAATTCCCTCTGAATCTTCTTCTTTATAAGACTTACTAGCAAACGTGCCAAGGCCTTTCATTAGCGCAAATTAGAGCAAATGCAAGGATTTGTACTTCAATAAATTTTCACGGATGCATGAAATTGCATAGCCAATAATTGAAGCTAGCTCAGTTATTTCAGCAATTATACTGTGTGCAGAGGAAATTAAACCAAGCCAGTGTGAACTCCAATCTGGACAGTTATCCACAAACAAAGAAGAATCCTGCTATAGTCAAATGAGGGCCCTCAAGAGAAAAACCTTGGTAATTTTATTTTTGTTATCTGTGACTTTGTGCCTCATGCACCATGCTGGGACACGAGCTCAGTTCCGACACAGGTTTGCAAGAGGCACTCCCTCTCTCTAAAACCTTGACTCATTGAAGGAACCTTAGAGTTCCTAGAGCAATTTTCAGAAAGCTGAGATTTCTATAGCCTCAAGTAGTAGTTTTCATCTGTTCTCCAAGATTTTTAGCAGAGCGTTTTTCTTTGCCCTGCATTGTTGCAGTTTGCGTACTGCTGATACAAACTGTTAAACAGCTGCTGCGTTCCACTAGAGAGCTTCTCTTCTACTGCAATAATATGACTGCAACACAAATCCTCACCATTAGCTAACAAATCTGAATAACAAGGAACAAAACAGATGAAAACACACAAATTAGCCAGACAAATAAGTGCAAGCAGGGACCACAAATTGGATGCACAAGAGCAACTGAACCTGCTCACTCAGCAGATGCCAGACTCAGGTGCAGAGCAGGAAAGTTCCTATGTGGAAAATGGAAAAGAGTTCAAGGCTAGGTTGGATGGGCCTTTGACCAGGCAGGTCTAATGGAAAGTATTGTTACAACCCTCCCCTAAAGGCAAGGGTAACCCAGGTTCTTGGTAATAGGTCCACTGGAGGGGGGATTAGAATGAAACAACACTGAATGATCAGTGTTTATAAATATATATATGTAGGGATTATATTAGAACAATTTGGTTGCAATGGAAAGCAGGTATGTAGTCATTTTGGCTATTGTCAATTACAATATAACAATATGAAAGCATAAAAATAACTCTTAAGCAAGAATATAAGGGAAAAGAAAGAAATAAGGAGAAAAAGGGTAAGAGTAAAAACATATCATGACCCGTGGATCTCACAACAAAACTGACTTGATTGTTGCAATTTAGATGTCCATTTGCCGAAGTGATGCTCACCACCTTGGTGCATCAAATTGGGGAAAAAGCCTACAAAGTACTGAGTCTGATGGGTTAATATATGCTCAGGTTCAGGTGGGCACATCCAGGTACTTTCCTGGGCAGGGGGGACTTTCAGTCCTCTGGTAGAAGGTCTCAGAAATTAGTCTGGGGGTACCTTGGGGATCTTTGATGCTTTCTGACACCTTCTTAAACAGGACAGCTGGCTCTCGCATCAGCACAATTGAGCCAGTTATGCCCCATCAGAAGGGATGAGCACCCTCAGGACCTTCCACAGGAGAAGAGGGGGAGTTTACAACTGAGCAAGTTGTATAGGGGAGGGCAGACAGCATCATAAAAAGCACCATCCCACCTTGCAGGATCTGCCTCTCAATAGCCTTGAAGCCCAGCTTGTAACCTCTAGCAGTGATTGTTCAGCCCCTCTGTCTTATGTAGACCAGTCTTGCATACCCAAAAACTCAACTCCTCCCCCTTGGGAAGTGCAAACCTGGCCTCAGCAAAGCACTTTGCCCCTTCACAAATGGGCAATTGTTTTGGGTCATTTACCATTAACACTTCAGTCTCTCACAGCTGTCCCTGCCCATGGCAAGAGGTTTGTATCTAGACGATATGCAAGTTCCTTTCTACGATCCTATGAATATCCTGGTTCACTGTCAGAGCCCAGCTTTGCCAGACACATTTCTGCAGCAGCCACCACTCTGCCCTGTGTCACAAACCAGCCAGGTCCCTCACCATCTGCCTGCATGCCAACCTCTCAGCCAGGCAGGGCAGGTTGGATGGGCAATGAGTGATACATTCATCCTGGTGTCTCTGGACTGCTGCAGGTGTTCCCCATAGCTACTTACACAGATCTAAATGCACTCTGGAGCAGTCTCAAGCACTCTTTAATTATTCCTCTTGCCTGCAGCTCATACCAGGGACACAGTGTATAGGCACTGATAATGAATCCATACGCAAACCTCTGGTGCAAACCAGCCATGACAGTTACAGGGAAAACAGTATCGGAGAGAAGGAAAAAGCAAACCTGAAATTAAAAAAAGATACCAACAGATATAGGGTGTAAAGTGTCAGGGAAGCATCTCTTCTTCCCAAAATACTTACTGAAATTTAAAGAACCTGGAGTGACTTTGCCATGGGCTTCAGTCCAACTAATTACCTTGCCCTTAATTGTCTGCCAGGATGGTAAAGTTCAGAGGATGCACGTCCTCAGTGACCTCAGTGATCTTCAGATGTCCAGAGAGAGAGTAAAATCAGAGGCCATGGTGTAAGGAGCATCTGTGGTTGACTCTGGCATGGGGACTGAATCTGCAGGAAGGGTTGCTATGGACATGCCTGGTGAGGCCAGCAATGAGGAGCAGGCACCTGGGGGAGTGAGAAAGGCAGAAGTGGTAGTGAGTGATGTGAGAAGAGCTGGTACCTGCTGGTCCGCAGCATACACCAAGTGTGCTAGACAGCTCCGTTTTCCAAAATACCCAGCCTTTCCTTTTCTGGGACTGTAACTGGACATACCTTTAGGGATAGGGAAAATGAAGTTGTTTGTTGTCACTGCTGTTTATTCAGAGTTCCAGTCATTCAAAATTACCCTGTGCATGGGAGGACCACCACTCCCAGGTTATTCTAACTCTAACCTGTCTATGCTCTCACACTTGCACCACAGTATGTTGCCTTCTGTATCTCAAATCAAGTTCCTTGAGGAAATTACTTATTTTTTTTAAAAGCAGAACAATATTTGCTTCAAAAATAATGAAAAGGTGTAAGTGAAGGTATGTAAAAAGTAGCATCTTGAAAAGGAAACACTATGCAAATGTACGTTCACAAGTGTCCAAAAATCCACTTTCCATTGCAATAACTCAGATGTGGCTTCTATACAGCATCTCTGCAAAGATAAATGAACCTTTCTACTGTCTGTAAGTGATTTATTGTCTCCACACTAATGCTATATTTTATAATGGATGAAATTAGGATTAAAAGAAGGTTATGTATAATTGCCAGCAATGCTTGGCATAAGTACCAGTTTGTCCCACCTCTGTACATCAATCCCAGTGCTTTAAAATGCAATTAATACCTGTCTCATTACTAACTGCTGATATTGATATCAAAGGAAACAAATACAGAGTTAAGATGAAAAGATATTCTGCAATGATTCATTAACATTTGTTTTTCTTGTCTATGGACCAAAACATAAAGGATTTTCTCAAAGATGACTTTACCAGAATGGAGAACAAGCATCTCAGTATTTGACCTTATGAATATGACCTTCGTAATTACAGGTAATTAGGAATGTAATTGAGATTTATCTTTCTGAAGGCAACATTAGTACTTTCTGGGAGTTCTGTTCTTTAGCAACCTGTTCTCCAAATTTATTGTGAGATTGAAAGTCACATTGAGTGCTGATATCTACTCTTTTAAACATATTATGGTAAAAATCAAGTAACATAATCAAGCCTTGTCCAAAATGCTGAGACCTGCAGAGGTCATTCCATTGACAGCCTTGTAGTTTTTCTCTGCTCTGGGTTTCTTCATCTGCTGTACAATCCCTTCAATGTTCCCTGCTGCATCTCAGTATTGGAAACTTGAGTGGAAGAAGGAAATACATGATGTTAATAGTACACTCTTGCTCTTCAGACTGTTTCTCTAATGATAAACATACTCAGAGTCTGACCCTGAATGGAGCTGGAAACTATCAAACAAAGATGCTTTCAAAAAACTACAGTAAAAAGTGCTTTGTCACCATGCATTTCAGCTTTCTTTTCTTCTGATAGTAAATCTTCTTTCATTTTATTTAAGGATCCTGGTGTTTTAGCTTCTTAAAATTACATATTTGAACTTATCTTCTTTTACATACTGCATATTTTTTCCCTACATGTTTTCAGGAGATTCTTACATAGAATGAATGATAAATGCAACAAAAGGGAGACACAGAGCACGGATTCGGGAAGATCATTTTCATTTTGGATGATTTCTAACAGAGTCTGCTGTAATTGTAAGCCTTAGAGATAAGTTCATAAAAGTTTGAATTTCTGAGTGTAGCATATCAGTCTCTTGGTGATAAATGACAGAGAGGAATGCAGCAACCCTGGCCTCCTACAAGACAAAATCCAATTCAGGCCCTTTTGGTGGCAGTTGAAAGTCTTCAACAATTTTAAGAATGGAAAAGATACAGAAATAAGGGCTAACATCACAAAAAAAACCCCTTATTTCTTTTTTTTTTCCCCAAGATATAAGGCCTGTAGATGTCATAGACAGAAGATAATATAACAGGTGGGGTTGATTTGTCCTAACACAAGCAGTTAGGGATTGGATTCTGTTTATGTTCATATTAAATGGTCGACATAAAGGGGCACAATTCAGTTGTGTAACCATCAGGATCTTCTGCTGTTTGAGGTGCCTGAAGTTATTCCATGTGATTTCTTGCTTCCCCTCTAGAAGGACACAGGTTTCCTATAAACCCCCTGTTTTCCTGTAGAGCAGTTCAGAAAATGTCAGGTTCCCATTTGAGGCGTCTGACCAAGAGATGTCTATTTTGGGGTGAACTGAACTGAACTGAACTGCCTTGTGGGTGCAGTGAATTCCCTTCTGAGCGCTAGCACTGGACCTACAGAGCTTGTTCACATGGAAACACCTGTGTTACAGAAACCTTAATTTAGAAGCCTTGTCTGGACTCAGGTCTGGCCTATACTCAGTGTTCAACACAGAAAGGTCAGTTCAGTTACTGTCAGGTGAATTGCCCTCTAGAAGGGCCTATCTTGGAACCCATGGAGATATTTAGACTGAGTTTTCAACATCTAAGGCAAGGTAGTGTGAATCTATTTGCCTTTATTATCTGGAAAGTTAAGGTGCTACAAGAAGGTAACACTGAACAAAACTTGGAAAAATGCTCTAGGAGAACTAAAATGTTTTTTCTTCTGTTGTAGAGTTGTTGAGGATGGCAAGGTGGATAGAGATTATCTCTGAGGAAGAAATCCATAGCAGTAGGTGTCTATCTCTGGTCAGCACTAAAGGCCTTGTTAACTGAGGGCAGAATCAGATTTATGGCCTATTTACATCTGCAGAACCACGTTCATTTATGGTGCAGCAGTAAACATATTGTACTCATCTCCCAAGATTTACCACCATCTGCTGGTTGCTTGCAGTTGGTTTTTCCAAGTTCGTTCTCACTGATTTTAAACCATTTCTGCTTGTGAGCATGTGTCAGACAAAGAGATTTACAGCAGCCTTTACCCAGATAATAGTACCTTGCTGTGGATCCTTTGCCAAGGCTTCTTGGCCTCTTTTTATTTATGGTGTCCAGGGTTGAAGGATTACTTACATGTACATTTTGGTTATTAGAGATAAGCACCCTGACAATTTTGTTCACACGCTGCTAACTTTATTGAATTGTTCTCTGTGTCATGGCCTATTCTATGAGAAGGACATAGATTTTTGATGGACAAGAGTAGTTATTCTGTTTTCTGTGGACTAAAACTTGCATGCTTTCAGATTTCTACAGAAAACTCATGAAAAATTTGCCATCCTGTTCTAGCTTTTGGGCGTGTTCCCAGCTAAAAGGGACAGAATTTTACTGGGCTTAAGTCAGCATGCTTCTATGGCAGAAACCTCAGGTGCAAGAGTTCATGTTCAGAGATGATCTGATTTAGGCTTTGTAACCTTTGGTACCATAATTCTGCCCTTCTCTCAGCCCCACCACCACATGGCACTCCTGAAGAATAAAAGAGGGCTTTTGCTGCCGTAAAACCCAATAAGAACAAATCTGAAGCAAGGTAGATTAAATACCTCTGTAAGAACCTTCATGAGCAATACATTCAGTGTTCATTAAAAAGCATCTGTCTTTGCCCTGCCTCTGAGACACTGCCTGGGTTAACCTTTAAGAAGCATCTTCGTTTTCATTTCCTCTTCCCACTTTGACTGAGCGTGTACTTTTCACATCTCTATTGCTCTTAATTCAGCGACTAGGCTGAGGAGGACGAGGTTTATGTCTTGCTGCATAGTGCAGGCACAAAAGCGTACAAAGCAATGTGCAATCAAGCACAGTCTCACTCAAAGCCAGCACAAAACTGCTCAGTCCAGAAACAAATGGGGTCAGAGCTCTTTTCCTATGAAGCAAAGGAAAAGAATTTTTGTCAGGACTCGAAATGATGCAACTTATTTCTCCCATTCTTCCCTGGAATTAGCCCTGCGCATTGCAGTGGCTGGTGTTGAGCTGTGTAAAGACCCATTACATTGCCTGCCATCCATCACACGCTGCCTGCTCCTAAATGACCCCCAAAGGGAGCCACAGCCAGACCATAGGTACTCAAAACCTTGCCTATATTGATTTGGTGAAAAGGTATTAGATGTCAGTATTAGATATCACTTCGCTGATATTTATAGACACCTAAATCAACAAATTCCATCTGGACAAATTTTATTCATGGTGATGCCAAACATTTTTTATTATTGAGCTACTTATACATTTATTTATTGAACTAAATATCCACCCTCTTACCTAGATCCAGGCCCTGTTATTTCCCATTTAAAAGTACAAGTAAATGCAAGAAGAAAATAATACTAATCTGTAAAAGTGTATAGATTTATATCATTTTTTGGACAGGAGCCATAGCCTACGCTAGCAGAGTAATAATCTATCACAGTAATGTTGGCTGGAAGTAAGTAAGAGAAGAAAGACTGAACAAGGATGCTGACCTGTACTATTAAGACTTTAGCTGTTTGCCTGTGAGCACAGAAGCACATGTAAGTATATGGAATAATCATCTTAACAGTATCTGTCATGCTATGCTTTGGAGGGGCAGGGTATAAAGAATGTGTTCAGCTGGTTTGGAAAAAAAATGAAAAAGTCGATTCTTTATAGTCAGCAGAATTCTTTACAAAACTTCCCAAGGAGAAAGCAGATGCTGAGTAGCACAAAATTAATCTTGTAACATACTAGCTATAAAGTACAGTAACACAAATCAATACTGCAGCCCTAAACTATCAGCTGCTGAGCATAGGAATAGTCAGCTGAATTGTGTAGGACATATGCATAGCTCTCTGGTTTTTCACCAAGGGTTTCTTTTTTAGGTCCTGAGTTAGAGCCTGTTGGAACCAGTGACAGAAACATGGCTTTGGATCAAGCCCTGAGCTACAGATTTATACTGCCCAGTACCCAAGGAATACTGCAGTTGAGTCAGTGCTGCAGTGAAGTGTTGCTGGTTGTGTTATCCCACACCGGAACCAAATTGCTGTGTGTTAGAAGAAAGCCAATTGCTTTTGAACTGTATAATTTTAGCACAGCAAAATCTGACCCTCTAAGTGTAAAATTGCACATGGCAATTATTCGCTTCTGCAGGAAACGAGCTCACTGTGTATTTAACGCTTCTGTCCAACAGCAATTAGGTTACTTTTATAGCTGAGTGTGTAGCTCTTAATGCAGCAAACCCACTGCCTGTGGCAGCCAGAAGCACAGGCTCTTTCTGGAGACACAGCATTAGCTCTTCGGCAGTTCACTGCAAAGGGAGCTGTGTTCAGTGGCAGCTCAGCTTGCCAGCACTCAGGGAACAGGAATTTGCTACGTGAATTTTCTGACCCCGAACCCTGCTTCTCATTTTGGCTCCCATTCACCCTTCCTCAGACCCAATGTTTGGCATTGGGTCAGCTGAAGACATGAAACTGTGGTTCAGCACTGTAAATCAAACAGTTCTGGGAGCAACATCTCCTTGAACTCTTCATCTTTGAAGGCTGATATTTGCTGTAGGAAAACATGGTGGACAAACACAACTGCAAAAATCCCTCTATGGGTTGGAAGGATTCATTCAACCAAGTCCCTTTGGCCCTGGCCACAAAGCCTGATAGGTTCAAAAACATCTCCCATTCTGCCTTCTGAATGTCTCCACTATTTTCTACATGGTGTGAGGGTCTGCTGTATCCTTCAACTCCTGACATGTTGTGGGATGACCCAGCAAGGAGTTCTATAATGTTGAAGTAGAGCTAAATGAAGTTTAGTTTCTTGGCTGCTGAAAGTTTGGAACAGGTTGCCCAGAGGAGCTGTGGATACCCCACCCCTGGAAGTGTTCAAGTCCAGATTGGACAAGGGTTTGAGAAAACTGCAGGGGAGTTGGAACAATATAATCTTTAAGGTCCTTTCCAACCCAATGAAAAAGACTGCTCCAAGGCACTTGATCACAGATTTTGGCTATAGTAAAAGTGTTATTCATAGCATAGTAGGTCAAATTAAATAAGATTTTGAAATATTCCTCTTTTACTATTTTCTAGTGAACAGTGGTAGGATGTAAAGGTTTTTCAAAGTATATGTTTCCATTGGTGTCCACAATTCCCTTCTGCCACCATTTCCCGTGTCATATCTTTCTCATATGAACTCTTTTATAATAAACCAGCAAAGCTAAATTTTAAATGAAAAAATATATAAAGCTTATATAACAATTCTCCTTAATCAGCATCTGTTGATGAGTTTTATACTTTATGATGCTTTCCCAGCTTATATTTACTTACCATATCTATAAAAATAGTAATAAATCTCAGAAATGTTCAGCACAGAGGAGAGTTGATGTGAATTCCAAGATGCAGCTCCTGATTACATAGCACACAGAATGAAGAAGAATGCATAAGTAACTCACTGCAAAATGGGAGCCATACTTGGACACATATTTTTTGTTCTTTGTGTCAGTACTATGCAAAGACAATGAAGTTTATTGGTGCTTTATCAAACACTCTGGCAGGAAGATGCCCAGGCATTGGAGAAGACACACTTCATTTGCCTGCCAGTACCTGACTTTCGAGATACTTCAGACAGAGAGAACTAAAAAATAATTCTCTTTATTTTTCCCTGTGCCCCATTATAGTACTAATTCTCTGAAAATAACAGATTTTGTAGTATAGTTACTCATTCCGGGGAGAAAAGTTTAGCTTGATTTTTTTTTCATATAGCTTCATAGAATTCTGAGGTCATAAAACTGTAAATCTGGTACCCCAAAAATATTGTGTATATTTTTTAAAAGAAAGCAAAGTTTTANTGATGGCTACTGCCCCTGACATCTGTCCCTCACTGTGACCACTCTGCTCTGCTTCCAGAGGAGCGTTAGCAGCAGGGACCAAAATCATAAGCAGGGCTCAAATGCACTTGTCCCTTCTGTGCTTCTGCCTACAGCTCTGAGCTTGAATGGGAGCTGGGAAGATAACACGGAATAATAATGGTGTTCTAATGTATAATTCTAACTGTGTTTTGCAATGGCAGCTCCTTGTAGACACGCTGTTAGAGGCACACAGGTGCACAACGGCAGTTTTGTTTAGCCTTCAGAATGTAATATTTGATTAACTTTTTATTGGTTTTTCTTGATTTGTTCCACCTGATTCTTTATGACTTGCATGGATTTAATGTAAATTTAACACGCCTGAAGACCCCTAAGGAACAAAATTGCTAGAAAAAAGCTACCACTGCTTGATTGGTATCTGTCAGATTCATTTGGTTACTGACTTTTTAATTGGAATATAGTTTTTGCTATTATTCATGACCATTCATGCAAAATTTCATATCTATATTCCTTATTTAACTGAATAGAGAAAGTAAGAAGATTTACATTTTAAAAGTTTAAATGATGAGCCATTAATTGACATACCACAGCCAGGCTCACATAATTAATTTATGTGTCAATCAGCCACCTAGTCATTGTTACTTGAATCACCATTGGGAGTTTTGTTTTTATTCTGAATTGCTTAAATACGTAAGTGCAAACACATTTCTAAATTTTTGTCACAGACACAGGAAAGCATCACACCATGGGGAACTCTGCTCTTATTATTTTAGGAATTGACATAGCCTGTGCAAATGCAGAAAAATATCTAACTGGCAAATTCAAATAGTCTCATATTAAAGAAATATATAGGCCAATGATGGATAGCAGCCAAGGACGTTAAAATATATAAGGTCTATTACCAAAAGACATCAGTTAATTGTTATGTAGAAATTCAGTGAATGTGTCATACTGTCCTGAGCTCAGTTTTTATTAATATGACTATTCTCGGTTTGCATTGGGTGCTGGAAATGACAGGTCAATAAAGCAGAAACCTGTTGGATACTCTTGCAAATATTCCAGAAACAAATATGCTGATTAACATTCCATCACAGTAGCCTGCCATCAAACCTGCTTGTAGGAATAAGCTGGGTGAGCTCCCACCATCCAAAATGACTTGTGCTCATCCAGCCTTGTCCGCACTTCATCATTTCTGCATTAGCACTGAACTGCTGCAGCCACTGAGCAGGACCCTGAGGCACCAGATGTGGCAAATGCAGATAACAGGAGCTGGTCTTGAGAGCTTGTGAGTTACTCCTCATTTCTGCCAGTGAATGCCCTGCTTTGGCAGGGAAAGAGGTGCAGTCTCCTCCTTCCCAGATCTCTTTGGGCAACTTGACTTTTCCCATTTGTCACATGTGTAATTTTGTTTTGCAATAGTGACAGCAGTGTACCCTTGATGACACATAGACCTTGAGAAAGCAGACCAGTGGGAACCCCCTTGCCCCTGGAACATTCTGTGAGTGTGAAATGCAGAGGATGGAGAGCTGGAGGCCAAGTAGGGCTTCAGGACCCTTCTAGGGGGGTCGAATGTCTCAGTGCCTGGGATAATGCCCGTCTCCAAGGCAAGGATGTGTGGTTGACAGCTCTGCATCTCTAGCCCTACTCCAAGCCAGCTTGCTTTCAACAGCTGGCTGCATCATTCTTTAGGGTTTTGTTGGTGTGGGGTTTTTGTTTTCCAGTTTGCTTGTTTTAACTGTGGTCTCTGAATCCAGGATATCTATGAATGATTACTGAGGGGTTTACAAAGAGTAGTTAAGAAAACCAGAGCTACCATCCATATTCATTGTTTTGGGAACCCTGCTCCACTGGAAAAGCAGCAAGGTGCTGCTGGCCAGAGGAACCCCTGCCTTATGGGCTGCTGGTGTCCCTGCCTCCAAATGCTGCTCCCATTCCTCTCTGTCAGGGCTCTCCCTGTACACAAGGACAGATGAAACACCTTGAACCTGCCCTGTGCCTTATCCAGATGTGTCTGTAGCAATCACTCCTGTGCTTTTTAGATGACATATAATTAATAAACTAGACCACTAGCTTTTTGTTCATTTCCTTGCAGAATGGATTTAGATCCCAGTAACTGAAAATGACCTGTATGTTACTGCCTATCCAGAGATGTAGACGGTTATGGGGTATCCAAGATCAATACCAATCCACCGAGGATGCTACCCAGGACCTGATGTTAGAAGTTTAATTTCTGGCTTTAATGAAAACTGCATTCTACATTTGGTCAACAAGATTTCTTGCAGCAATAAACTGTACTTTTTACAGCATGTCTCTGCTGTGGGAGCAATAACGTGCAAAGCTCCATACCTTGCTCCTTCACAGGAGCAGTCCCAGGTTATTAAAGAAACTCCACCTGCTCGCTGTACAAATAATTGTTCAAAGGCTATTTAATAAGTGTTAAATATAATTAATGTAAACATTGATATAAATATTCAATAAACAAAATACTAATCTTATTAAATATTAAGCAATTTCAAGAGTGTCCTGGGAACTTAATTAGTCTCCATAAAAGATTGATTCTTTTCCTCTTTTACACAGGGCATGAACAAACATTCAGCTGTCTTGTATTAGAGAACTCAGCTGGTTTCAATGGACTTCAAAAATCCAGCCTGCTGTATCACACTTTACTGTCACACATTATTGTTGATGCTCAGGTATGAATGCAGGTGTAAAATTTGTTATGGATTGCATTTTATTAGGAAAGTGTGAAGTCCTGCAACAGGCTGGCAGAGAACTTGATACATTATGTTGAATGTTTCCATTATCTTGTCCTTTCTGTTGGTCTTTAGTAGGGCAAATGCTCATGCAGTGGCTTGACACACAGCAACAGAAATGCTGTCAGATCATACATACAGAGGCAAAAAGTTAAAAAAATGTGTTGGCAGTAATGTATAAAATTAATTGCCTTATAAAATCGCAGAGATGTTGAGTATTTGATGCACAAAACAGTAATTAGGAGTAATGGGATATAAAGAGGAAAGATGATGTATTGGACAGTTATCAGGATGTGTGTCAGAGCCTAATTCATTAGACTGTGGAAAACTGTAATGCTGAATATGGTGGAACATTAACATTTTTCAAATTAAAGATATACTAGGCAAAGCACAAAAAAGTAGTCTCAGGAAAAATCAGGCTGAAAAATCAGGCTGTTCTGACCATTTCTTTTGTTGTTGTTTCAACTGCAGCTTATAAACTATCATTCAGGAAAGCAATGAAGTCACACAGGAACAAATGGGAGTGATACCAGCTGGAAAAGGTCATGACTGGTGACAGTTCTTGGATTCTTACAGTTAGATTTAATCAGAAGTGCTTATATAGTTGGGCTTAAAATATTGGTTCTCTGACAGAGGTTATCAGCCCCTCTACAGTTCCCATGTGAATTGTCCATACTGGACTCAGGTACAGCCCTGTCAATGGGAGCTAAGAACACTGCTCCATGAAAATGTCTGGAAGCAGCATACAGTCACAGCTCTGAGAGGCAGGATGAGCTCAGGCACCTGCTCTCTGTCACTAAGCCATAACCTACATGAACTTGGCCACTTCACTCAACCTCAGATCCATGAAAGCTAAGTAGAAGGAAACCCCTCACAGTGACCTCCTTTTCTCCTCTGCCAGTGTAAGCTTTTTGCCAGCAATGGATTAGAGTAGACAACAGTATATTTTCTCCGCCAAATAATGCACCCAGCAGAAAAACTATTTTGAATACTTCAGTAGATAGGGTCTGTTTAAACAACAGAAAATAAAAAAGTTAAAATGAATTTTCATGTAAGAATTATTTTTTACATTTATTAAACAATTAACTTGTTATTTAAACCTAATTTTTCAATTTTAAGTTAATAATTACAAAAAAAATGTTTATATTAAAGGCTTTATAACCCATAAATGAAGCATTTCATCCTTTGTTCTGAAGTCAAGCAACACATTCTGGTTTATCCCACAATGAATCCTCTATTATTTATGTAGGTTTAATTCTGAATCATTGCCTCCAGCTAGGATATGCAGAGTTCTGCTAACAGAACCTCTCCAGGAGTGCAGGCAGGAGCTCATTTTCTGTCTAGTAGATCAATCCCTTAAGTAGCTTTACCCTTTATCACCTTGGAAAGGGATCAGTGTCAAGCATAGGACAAGCATTTATTTTCCATAAGTAATAAAATCATAATTATGGTGATCGTACAAAACAGGCTTTGTCTTTTTAGAGTTATCAAGGGGAAAGGCAGCACTGATTTATATTTTGTTAACAGTGCTGCTGACTCCTTTGTAAACAGAGGAGTTCAGATGATCTGAACACACCTGGGAACATATTCATCACTGGACTTGTAGTATTTTACAAGTTCCAGATCTATTTTAAGTTATGAGCATATGCAGAATCTGGAAGATGGTTTCAGTGGGAAAGTAAGCACAGCAGATTAATGAGAGGTTTGCAATTTTCTAGTCACTCCTTTAGCATTCAGTTGAGTCTAAATTGGCCTCCTCAGTCTCCTGACTGAACGTGCTACACAGAAATGAGTTGCAGGGAACATTTACAACAAATCTGTGGTACTTGACATTTTGTCTCAAACAATTTTATTTTGCTCAAATTGAGTATTGTTTGCTTTAGGAAGCCTAACATACAAAGCCAGGTACTACCTTAGAGGCATTCAGAATTAGAATATTTAAGGGTTTCCCAAGATACTATTACTGATCTGTAGGTGGTTGTATATTTATAGTATATAATAAAATCATTAAATAATATAAGCTGAATGTAATGTTAGAGAAGTTTTCATGGTGAAATTGCTCTTTGATTGAATTTCTCTGTTGAATTGTTTCAGTATTTGTGTAAAGCACAAAGCAAGCCAGCCATGCTTTGGCATCTGATAATAAAAATCTATGACTTAGAGTAAATAATGAAATGTAATCTGCCTACTCACTGCAAATTAAACACAGAGCAGAAGCCTTGGGATGATGTATATAGGCATAAAATTCATCAGCGAGCAATCCACATATAACGCCTTGAGTTAAATCAGCATTTTGAATGGATAAAATGATACACAGTGGCCGGTTCAGCACTATTGCAGGAATTTGCTTTTGTTTCTGCAATGAAACATTAAAAGAACATTCTAAATCAGAGCAGACATAAGGCTGAATAACCTGTAGGTTTGACCTCCTCTGTTCTCAATCCTTGATGATAATACAGGGAGTTAAAACAACAATGTAGTTAGAATGCCTCAGCCTACACGCATTGTCTCTCTGTCAACATCTCAGAGGAATGCCAGCATGTCCTTACTTTATCAGAGAATATGCAGGCACGTGTGTGTTAGCAAATAATCTAGTAACAGCAGATGTACCGTAATTATCACTGAGCTGATTAAAGTTCCAGGAAGAAATGACTACTTTGTTTGCAATGGTTATTTCCATCACAATTCAAAACTCAGTACTGGATTCAGCAGGAGTTCTGTGAATGAATAGCAACAGGATTGTGTTCTTAAGCTGACAGCACACAGTACAGTGCAGAGGGTACATGAGCTGCCGAGCTGCCGTGGCATGAAGACAGCCCATGGTCCTGACACCAGAGTCAGCTACTCCCTTCTCTCCCTTCCTGCTCTTCAGAAGAGGCTGCAGGCTTTAATGGCTGATAGTAGCCCTACACTTGCCAGGGTACTCCTGCTGCAGGATTCAAAGGTGTGGTTTGACACCTCCAGCTAGAGATCTTTATTCTCTCTCTGCTTCTATGAAACTTCCTCATGAAAGTGAAATTTTCTCAGCATCAGATCCCACCCACGCAGGCTCACACGGAGGATCCCCGAGGGAGCAGGCTCTGCCTTTCTCAGGCCATGCCACAACATGTGGCATTTCAAAGGACAAAGCAGAAGAGAATAAAACCATAACACTGAAGTCAAGCAAGGACTGGCCTCTTCCTGAACCTCTTTAGCACTTTCTCCAGTGGTACAGCAAATGAGGCAGAAATCATCCTCAGGGTTTTCTTTAAAAATGAGCACAATAGAAGAGGCTTCATATTTGTAGAAGGTCTTTCTCTACTATGGATCTCAAAGCACAGGAGAAACCTCACTGCCCAGTGAGGGAATATTTCTACAGAATAAACTTACAACGAAGTGTTTTCAATTTGCCAGCCTTTTCCCATGATATAACCAATAGACAAAATTTACAGTCTTCTTTATAGTCCATGCACTTTTAAAACATAGCCATGGCTTCTATCTACACAGTTGTTGCTGTATTCTGCTATGAATTTTCTCCAAAACCAGAAGAAAAACTTCCTTTGCTGGTCATCTTAAAACAGATTACATTAAATTGGATCACTGAGCCACAGGAATAGAAGGAAAAGGAATTGCAATATTTCTGTGCTGCTGAATTCATGGCTGAGTTCAATCCTAGGCTGATGCTTGCGCAGATTTTTAGAGTCTTCCTTTGGATTTTGTTATGAGTGCTACAGGGAGTTAGGAGTGATGTGCAGAATGATCTTGTGCTTACAAATATTGCTTCTCAAAAAAACAGCTTATGAACAGTATTTCTGAAATATATTACATACTTTGAAGGTTTATGGATCCCCAATGTGCTTTATTTTAAGATTAGTAGGATTCTTTCAGGCAGGAACAATAAGAATTGTGAAGCGACTGCACTTTCTTTTGAGAGAATAGAACTCCCTTTTTTTCTATTGCTTAAAGTGACTAACTAGCAAGAGAAACATTTTAGAAACTTAGATGTTATTTTAATCAAGATTTATGAAATTACTTTTATTTCTGAAGGCTTGCATTAGGTAGAAAAAGAACGATGAGAGAAATAATCACTATTTTCCATTTAAATATCCACTTTGTCCTCTGAAGGGATTCTAAAGCACTTTACAAGCCATCAGACTTGGTGTGCCATAGGGACCACCTGGAAAGCTGCCTCCTCTGAGGTGGAGCCAAGCAGACGTTTTCCTACACTTAGTAGCAACATATAAAAATTTATCACAGGAACTGAGTGTAAGAACTCAAAAAATACAGCTACCTGTCTCAAAGCACTGTCAAGGCCACAAAAGTAACTTGCCAGATTAGTTAGAAGTAACGAAGCCACCACAGCTTAGTTACTTGAGATAAGCATGGAAAGGAGGAATTTGCAACAGGAAAGTGCTAGTTCCAGCCCTGATGGTGAGATTGGGTTAGCACATCCTGGTTAATCAAAGAACCACAGAATTTTCTGAGTTGGAAGGGACCCACAAGTACCATCAAGTCCAACTCTTAAATGAATGGTTGTTACATTCCAGGCTTATATCTTTATCATCTGAGGGTTATGGTGGTCTCCTGCGAAGGTGGGGGTTGGGGGGGTCGGGATGCTCCCGCGGTGGGGTGAGACGGAGCTTGCACATGTGGTGGTGGAGCGTTTCAAACTCCCGCGGTTTGAGCTCATGGTGTCCATCCCTGCCTAGCAGCGGAGGCTCCGTGCAGCGCTCACAGGGTCCTAGTGCCACCTCCGAATAGCTTCTGCCGCCTGCACCGCTCCCAGCTAACCCCTTCCCC
Organism: Pomatostomus ruficeps; assembly: GCA_013400735.1. Classification (NCBI taxonomy): domain Eukaryota; kingdom Metazoa; phylum Chordata; class Aves; order Passeriformes; family Timaliidae; genus Pomatostomus; species Pomatostomus ruficeps. Next base: position 48,007 of record VYZT01020711.1, read on the forward strand.
GTCCCCATAGTCTCCTGGCTACCTTAGATATAGCCTACTGGCCATAGCAAAGAAGGGTCCTCCTCAGGTTGGCTTCTTAGATGTTTATTGCTGCTTAGCCATGTGGAGAAAGACACTAATGAACACACGTCATGCTCTTTTAAAACTTTAGGGTCCCTCATGATCAGGGGTGGCCCATCCCAGGGGACACCGGGGCAGTGCAATACCCTCTGGGAACTGTAGTTCCAAGAATCCCAAAAACATGGAGGATTGCAAGGAATCCTGGGAAAGAGAGTTCTTTCTAAGGGGCGTGAGCTTAGCACTGTCTCCCCAGTGTGAACTGCCTGCCTCGCACAAATGGTCCCTGTGAGGATCAAAACCACAGCCTTGGCATTGTTAGCACAGTGCTCCAACCAACTCTGCTAAGGCATCCAGACGAAAATTCCCACTGTGGCAAACTGTGGGAAAGGAAGTAGTTGCTTATTCACATATCACCCAAGTTATGGGATTGGCATCTGTGCCCCGTGGATACCTGGAACTTGAACTGTACAAAGGTGGTACCTGCAGAAGAATGACTCTGGCACCCACCCCCACACTGAGAAGCCCAGGGTGAAGGACAGAGAACACTGCTGGATTCACAAGTGATCACTATCTTCTGCTTGGTCTCTCTCTCTCTCTCCCTCCCTCCCTCCCTCCCTCTCTCCCTCCCTCCCTCTCTCCCTTCTCTGTGGCCCTTTTTTCTATTTCCTTCTATCTCTCTACCTCACACTTACTTTTTAAAAAAAAACTGTATTACTGACTGGCACACAATCTCATTTGCCCCTTAATTCAGGCAACGGCATCTTTCACTAATGGGATAATAACACTGAGAAATCTCTTCTCTACCTAAAACTGGTTAAGAGAAGCTGTAGTGCAGCATTCCTGGTGGCTCATCAGTCTCTACACACACTTAATGACTTGCAGTTTCAGTGTCCTTGAGCCCAAGGACAGCTCTCCTGCCCAGATGTGCACCTACCTGCTGCACTGAGGGTCATTCCATGCCATGATGCCTGGGAACACAGGGCTGTCTGTTCCCTTCAGGTTCTTCTGAGGTGAGTCATGACAGTTCCTATTACTGGAAGAAACCTCATATATAACCTCCATCTCCCTGTGTCTCAAATTCCCATCCCAGAAGTGCTTCCTCCTTTTTTCTGTTCTGTCTATGCAGCTTATAAAACCCGAGGGACAATTTCGAGATAATGTGGTACCTTAGTACAGAGCTGAATGTCCTCCAAAAGCTTGCTATCATTTAACTGTTTGGATTATGTCTCTAAAATGCTTCCTATCCCAATGGCTACAAGGATAGCTTCTTACTGGCAATTTTATACATGAATCTCACCTCCCTTCAACCTGCCCAGTCCAGATAGTTGCTAAAGAAACTGCTGTATCCTTTAGTTAGACTATATTAAACCTCCTGGTTACAGATCCATGGTGAGTGACAGGATGTGCACTGGGACACTGGTATATTGCACAAACCAGACTTCAGCAAGGCAACTCAATTCTCTTCCACCTAAGGCTGGGAAGCAGTGCCCTCTGCAAGGTAATGAACTCCCACCGGTGGATGGACAGACAGCAAACTGCTTTCTCTGCCTGTTAAGATCATTGTTAACAATTCTTCTTCCAGTGAAAGAGTGACATTTTCATATTTCTCCTAAAACTCAGTAGACTACATCAATTTCTAAATTTATGAGGAAGAAGAATTTCAAAACATTTCATTTTAGAGAATTCTACAATTCATCAGAATGCTTTATTTTGTTGGTGTCAAGATGGTTCATGTTGTTACTGTAAATGTGGCATGCAGTGATACAGTTTAAAATCAATCTTTAAAAAATTTAAATAATTGAAGCTTCAGTGAGATTAAAATATAATGTTTAAAAGAAAACACACTAAAAATAGGCACTGGCATCAAATTGGTAGGATTGAGATGCTGTGAAGTTTCTCCCCTTGGAAAATTTATTTTAAAGCCTTCTTCACTTAAAATATTTATTTACTCAGAGGGTGATGAGACACTGGAACAGTTTTTCCAGAAAACTGGTGGATGCCCCACCTCTGGAAGTGTTCAAGGCCAGGTTGGATGTGGTTTTGAGCAACCTGGTCTAGTCGGATGGTTCCCTGCCAATGGCAGGGGGATTGGAAAGATATGAGCTTTAAGGTCCCTTCCAACCCAAACCATCCTATGATTCTATTGAGACAAAATTAAAGGAAATTAAATACTATTTAAAACTCTGTTAGAAATATCATTGAAATTAAATGTTTTATCCAAAACATCCCAGTGTTTCTGAAACAGAATTTTTCAGTAAAGAAAAACTCGTTCATGAGGTTTTCATCACCATAGTGATAGAACCAATCTCTTAGTTAGAACTCTAGATAGTAGATGTTTTCTGCCACAGCCCAGTATGAGTGAGAGACTTTGAATAGCTTCCAAAGAGAGCTTGTTTTGAGGATTTTTCAGCCTTCTCTTCTCCAAGACACTTTGAGACTTATCATAAACAGGGTGAAATTCAGAACTGATTAGGCATCATAACAGAAATAAGAGAAAAAGAGAATTATTTTTGCTTTCGAGAAGCAGTACATCCTTACTATCTCTACTTAAAAGTCCTGTATGCTATTAATGTACATCTGTGAGGATTTTGATTGCCAAAATGATCATTCAATGCAGAATGAGCACCATCACTTGTTGAATTCCTCAGCTTTTTTATGTAGTCAAACAGTAAAAGCAACACCACTGAGTAGCACAGTGTAAAGAATTGAAGGCAGATCTGTCTGTCTGCATCTCAGGACACTGAAAATGCACCACCAACACACTGCACACAGAGTTTAGGTTGCACCCCCACTACTAAATGCATCCCACCCAAGCAGTTAACCATGGCCCTAAGCAAACTGGTAGAGAGTAGAAAGCAGTTTTGCTGATCAAGGCTAGTTCCTTGCAAATTGGCTTAGGGGTATCATTGTCTAGGGAGTAACCACATTGCCTTGAGACACAATGATTTTTTTTTTTTCTGAGAGTAGTTGTAGGGGGTTTTTTTAAGTGAAATTCAGTTTGAACATGGATTGAGTTGTTTTGCAGGGCACTTAACTGATTTTTTATTGCATAGGTACGTTTTGCAAGTCCTGGAGTCTGCAGGACTTTCTGTCTCTAAAGACCATTGAGGGTAAAAGTGCAGCCCTGTAGGGGTGGGGGGTCCCTGACATGGACTGCAAGAAAGATTTGTATCCCTTGCTCTGGTTGGTTTACTGCCAAAGAAATCCCAAATGCAAACTAAAAATCCACACAATGCAGAGAGTAAGGATCCAGTGCCCACCATGGACTGAAGAACAAAGTAATGTAGACAAACCCTAAAAAAGAAATAAACTACATGGTTAAGGGTGCTTTCCTGTTACATGAACACCAGAATGGAAAGGCATCATGATTATGGGCTGCTGACAAAGTTACCACAGAGTGCACTTAGTTATCATTCATGTAGTTTTTCTAATTTCCATAATAAAGTTCTTGTTCTTTCACACATAGACTCAGTGCTTATGAATGGGGAAATGCTGCTTATTGAGGGTTCCTCAGAGAAATAATTTCTGATTTCAAAAACTCAGGCAGTTGTGTTTCTTAGGTTCAAGGGACATGTTTGCTATTTGACAGCAGCCCTGTGGCTGCTGTCATCCTGTAGCAGAAAGCTTCCTGCTCTTAAACCAGACACAGGATTTTCCATTACATTAGTAACAGGGATGATGCTCGTTTATATTTAGGTATGTGAGATTTACGTACAAATTCCTACAAAATACTCTCTATAACAACTGCAGAACCTTGCTGGAGTCAGCCTCTGTCCCTTGGCTGTGGAGAAAGATTGGAGCACTTGTTTAGGCTGCATGACTGAAATCTCTAAAGCTAGGTGAAATGAATCATGATTAGATAGGATAGCTCATGCTCCTGGGAAGTGTGACATAAACTTCTGTAAGTGTTTCTCTAAGTAAAACATTTATATGTCAATGTGTAGCCATGGGGTCTCAAAGAGAAAATGTAACTCTGACTATGAAAAGCATGACATTGTCCAGTGTACAAACTAGTTTGATACAGTAGATTAACTAAGTTCCTCTTATAAATGTTATACAGAAGCTTCAAAGTGTCACTTTATTAATGATTTTCCCTAATGTATTTAGGATATCTTGGGAATGGAGATATGGCAAAATCATATATTTCCCCATGGTATCACCAAGGACACATCTGCATAGCAAACAGCAAAACAGTTGGAATGATAAAGGAGAATATCTGTGGGAGTTTAGATATCTTCTTCCATGTTTCCAGAGAATGAAAAACAAAAATCTATCCTACTCCCTACTTTGCTGTTTATCTTAAACTTGGGAATATATTTTGCTGCCTTTGTACACCACTTTATATTGTGGAACCCCAGCATTGCAAGCAGTAAATAAAAACAATATATTTCCATGTACAATGATAATTTAAAGACATTAACCCTTGTGTTCTAAAGTGATTGGAGAGCCACCAGCTGCATTTTTTAATGGAGTGAGAAGATACTGAGGACTGCAGAAACATCACCATTGCTTTCACTGGGGGCAGGTGATATTTTTGTAACTGCATGTTAAAATGCAATTCATTGAGAAATAATAAAAACTGCCTTAGCACATTTTTAGTTTAGCTAAGAGGATTGATTTTTCTCCTAGCTTGCTTGTAGCTTGTTTTATGACCTTCCAGAAATTTACTCCCAATCAAATACATATTACCACTACATTTATTTGTTACTGTATTAATATGTTTTATAGATACTGGGGTTCACTTCAAACTCAGCTTGAGTCCCCTCTCTTTTGCCTACTGTGTTACATATACATTAATGTGAAGATTGATTCCACTGTGCTATTTCTAACCTTCACAGCACTACCTTGGACTGCTGTTGGCCTCAAAGTAGACAAAGGCCATGACCAACTTCAAATACCTTGATTTATTTACATGGGAGGCAAGGAATGTGACTTTCCAATTAAAGCTATTCCCTACAGAGCTACAGGATCTCATTTACTTGGAATGCAAAGCCTTTTTCTTGTGAACTAAACTCCTCCAGATTTAGGGAATGCATTTAGCAGCCTGTAATATTGTAGCTCTGGTTTTATCACATATCTATGCTTCCTCCTGAAGAGTTAGATAACATATGTGGATTTTTATTAAGGTGTAAGTCTATACGGCCTGATCCAAAACTGCTCAGCAAAATGCTTCAAAGTTAAAGGGACTGATTCTAATCTCACTTAAACTTTTGGCATCATGAAGATAGTCTTAATATGTACTCATCTCTGTGATTACTCCCTCTCAGCTATCTGCTCTTAAGACTGCAGACTCATACAAAAGTCCTCAATGCACCTTTGCAAGAACCTTCACTCACTCATTCACTCATTAAATTCCTTCAAGGAGCGTTTTTGCATAAAAGAGATGTCTCTTTTCTCACGTATTTTCTAATTCACTATAATCACACCAATGACAGTCTGGAGAAACTGAAAGCTATTTTCCCTTTCTGGAGAAAAATTTTTGCAATGACATTAAAAAGAGACTCACATATGCTTTTATGCTTTCAACTAAACCAGTGTCTTTGTTGTAAGATTAAAATTTGGCTTAAACCTCCTTATTTCAATTAACACTTTTTCCCCCCTTCCTCAACCATTCACCTCCTTCCGACCTTTTAAAAGCAGGTTTGAATATAAGTGAGAGACAAAGCCAAAGGATTTTTGTTATGTTTTGGTTTTTTCTCTTGGCAGCTGAAATGAAAACGATCAGTTGGAAAGGGTATTGCCTCTAAGTAAGAGAAGGGGCTGGAGATAAGTCACTGTCTATGGGTCCAGGAAAACATGCTGTGTATATCCTAAAATATCAGAGAGCTTACAGAAGTGCAAAGTATTGTAAAAGCATCCAGGATCAGCTGTGTAAAGATCATTTAAGTACGTCACAATATTGAAGTACTATCAGATGCTTACAGAATATTGGTTTGAAACACTCCAACCAATGTTTCTGCAGTGCATGGGGGTGGCACTGGTTTGAAGGGCTGTGTGACTGTGGTTGTATTACCAATTTACTGACACTCAGTGATTGTTCAGACACTTTGGTACAGAGCTGGAAGTCTAAAGGCTTAAGGGATTGTTACAAAAACCCGAAGTAATATTTTTAAAACCTTGCTTGTCTCTGTGTCTGAAGGCTGAACAGTCTCAGCATGCAGTCAACCTTGAACTTCCAGTTTATTTTTTGCCCTGGGTTTGGACAATCTTCTCACATTTACCCAGTATCCCAGGGAGGAAGGTCTGCAGAAGTGGGTCAGCAGTGACAGAGACAGCAGAGCACATACCAGGCCAGAGGGAGAGGAGCAGGATGCTACTGCCTCGACTCTGCCTTCAACTAAATTCAGCCCTTAATCTAATCACCTATCTGGTCCTGTTCTGAATGGAACTTTCAAAGGAGAAACCAGAGCAAGACTTTTCCTCTCCATGCCCCTTTCCCAGGAAATAAACACAGGGTGGGATTGAGTCATGTTGGTAATGTTGAAGAATCAGAGAGTTTAAGCTCTTAACTGAAAAGAAAGAATGATTACCATCTCAGATGATATTTCTCCCAGCAATAAGAGCAAGCTTTATGCTTTCAGACCATGTCATGATCTGCATCTGACAGGGAAAGAGGTTCATGGAGCAGCTACTGTTTCTTTGCTTTTTTCTAGGTCTTTTTTTATTTCTTTTCTTTTTTTTTTTTCTGGTGCTTAATACAGAAAAAGCAGAAGGAGCATTCTGCTGCATGTAGCTCTATGAATAGTGTTATAATCAGGTTAGGAAAGCACTTTTAGCAGACTAGAGCACAGCTGTAACCTCCCTCAGTGTTAACTGGACGACAACAGATGGAGCAGATGGAATAGTGTCAGAGGCTGGAGGAGCAATCAGCATGTTGAAGTTGAAGAGTCCCTGAGGCAAGAAAATTCTGCCTAAGTATAGTTTACATCTTGGGATTTCATTCAAGCTTAGTTGAACTTTTAAGACATGCGGTCCATTCTGAACTCTTACAAAAAAATATTAATAGTTTGCAACAACTACTGCTCTACTTCAGTGTGCAGCCAAATCATTCCTCCTGCTCTGGTGACAGACAATCCAGGCAGATGATTTATCTGTCTGTTGCGATTTTTCATTGCAGATTTTAGCAACTCATTAAAAAAAAAAAAAGCACATTCCTCATAATGCGAAATATATTGAAATTTGCCATCTGCTCCACTCTAAGCATCCATAGGGTTTGGTTGACAACTGCAGCCCATCACTTCTGGCACTGGCTAACCCACAGCCCAGTGCTTTTGACTCCCCTTTTTCTGAATTTGGCATTCATCTCTACAGGTTTGAAACAAAACCTCATCAACTCCTTACAATTGCTGTTAACCTTTAGGGCATCACTAGTAGCAGGAATGTGCTTCTGGAGTGTGAAATTAGAATATTAACAAAAGTGAGAATCTTCTTCACACCACACAAAGGAGCAGGAATGCTGGCAGATGAATTGTGTGCTCTAAAAATGTTGGCAGTTGAGGCAAAATACCATGAAGTGGGTAAAAAATATATATCTGCTGGGATGTAGCTGTCTGTTGCACTCAGCCCAGCTGGCACACCCTGCACTCTGTGCACCAGCTGGCAGGAGATCAGCATCTATCGTAGAAACATTGAAGATGCCTATTAAACTTTTGGCATAGGCAATGGGGACTGTTATCGTCTCTCTCCTGATCTATGGGATCTTTTTGCAGTTTCAACCCATTTCCTTGGAGAAAAACGTCCTCATGACAAAACTGTGGGTGCAGAAGGATCCTGAGAAAGTATCTGGATACACTCCAAGGACTGAATGGCATCTCCAGCTACTGCCACTGTTTCCACTCCCTTTTGGTAAGAGTTCTGCTACCTTCCAGACCTCCAGCAACCTGCCTGCCGTGCTGCCTTCCAGGGATCCCAGCCTTGGGACCCCTGTCCGTGGCTCTGTGTCACACCCGAGTGCCAGCTTCTCTCACTGCCCACGGGCTGGGGAGCCCATTCGTGCTTGCTCAGTGCATTCCCCAGAGCATCAGGTTCCTTCTCTGGTCCAGTGCTGGAAGACACAAAATAGCTACAGAAACCAGACGCTTCTTATTTTTTAATGTTGCCTTCCTTGCTCATTTGACATATAATGGGACTACAGTGCAGGGAGGCATGTGCTCTGTGAATTATTGTTGTCAATCAAAGGCAAACCACGCAGTAAATTCCAGAGTGACACAAATGACAAATAATTTTAAAGGAAAAGAGAACCAGGACTTTGCTGCCTACTCAGTACTTTTCCAGGAGACAGACAAAGGACTTCATATTCTTGTGCTGTCAGTCTTGCACCTTTTATAAGCAGCGAGTTCACTAAGAAGTCTTAAAACACTAGAGAATGCTGATAAATATAGCAGCTATTATATCTGCATTGCATTGCATATTCCCTGTAGCTTGTTTAATGATATTTTATCTATATTAACAATTTCTTCCAGGCAGCAACATATCTTTTTTGTCTCTCTCCCTTTTTCTTCCTTTCTCTCACTCTGAAGGGTTAAAATGTTTATTGATGGAGAATGTGGTACATAGAGAACTACCTGATTGTCACATGATCTCACCTTGTTTTAAGCAACTATCAATCCTATGCCTCATTAAAATTTCCCGAAGCTCTACCATTTCTAAAAGAAAGAAAAAAAAATCAGATGCCTTTACAACTGGATGTTAAAAGTTATGTTGTAAAAAAATTATTTTTACTAAAAATTTCCCATTTAGATCTTTTAAAAAACAATGTAAAACCTTTCACATCTAAGCAACCGAAACATATTTGTCATGGTCTCAATGGATTCTTCTAATCGGTGTAATCAGACAACACTAGTCAAATGAATAATGTATAAATTTTCATAATTTCAAGCCTATTTTATCTATACAATGATATGACCTTTCATTTTGCTCACATTTGTCAATCACATTGTATTACTCAATTGATTCAATTCTATATCTAGTAGCAGCTATGCCAAAAATAATATACTATCTCTGTCCTAGTCTCCTACTCTCTGATCAGTAATTAACATCTTCCACATGAAATAGTTAAGTTGCTTTTCCATTCTAACATAGCCAGATCTTTCAGGTGTTCCATTTTAAGATACAAACAATGCATTTCACACAACAGTGCACAACTCCCTTTTAAAATTTCTTCTATGGCCCCATTCAATGTGAGTAAACTTTTAAAGCAACACTAATGCATTTTATACACCTGTGAAAACCCTTCCATGTAGAAATAGATTGTAAAAATAGAGGTCTTTATTCTGCATATTATCCAATTTAACATTGTTTTAAAGTGATTATTACTGAACCCAGGGTGGTCCTTACCTCACAACCTTCATCTGTTTTGCTTATGAAAACCACAAAGCAACCTGGCCGTAATGGACACAAACACACCAGTGTGGAACTCTTGCCATGTGAGCTATGAGGGAAGGTCAGGGAGCTGAGGACCAGAGAGATGTGTGCCTCATGCAGGCAGCTTTCTGCTGCGTTTGAGGTGCCCCACCATCATTACTTTGGGTAATTACATTGCCTCAGGGCATACCATGAGTTCTAGAATTTTTTTCTGAATGAATTAATTGTAATTAAATTAATTACAGTAAGAGGAAATAGAAACTCATCTACAATTCTATGACAATGCACATGGCTATGCAGAGAGATTATGAGGGCTTCATTGCCATGTAGCACACAACATATACACAGAAGATCACATTGACATAAAACTTGTTTGTAATAGGAAATTGTGTTGCTTTAAGAGTTATTACCCATGTAAGGAGAAATCCTGACACACCAGTATCCAAGGATTTATCCAGATGTGTCTTCCAGTCTGTGGTGTGAAATAAGGTAAACCAATGTAAGATCCAAGACATTCTCTACCAGGCCTATGGCAGTAAAAATAACATGGCTAATACATCATATATGAACTCACAGATTTTAACAGCTTTCACCCTGCATACCAGGCTTGAAATGCTGCTTGTATCTGACAGTCTTCATACCAGCAATCAAAAGGAGGTCTTCTTCATTAATTTTCAAAGGCTGTTGCTGAGGATTGTACATTAAATATATATATATGTATTGAAGAAAAATAATGGTAGGAATTTTATTGCAGTGTTTTGGCATAACTTTTTAGAAAATCATGTTCCAGTCCCTGCTTTCCACTATGTCACACCTGCTTATGCCATTTATGACATGTTACACTCCACAGCCATAATGCAAAGTGACTTATCTGGTGTAACACAAAGTGAGGCATTAGCAAATGCATAAGTAGCTTTGGGAGGGAACCAGACTTAGCAAGGAAATTTTGATTGCATCAGACAGTGCAGATTTTGATAGACTTTTAGTCAGTTTGCAACAGAAGTCTATATGTTTGCATTATTCAGTGCAAGTTAATATGAATTATAAGATGAAGAATGTAAAGAGACGTTCTGGTAAAACTCTGTGCCATAATATGTTAAAGAAACGCGAGAGCTGTATTTATGGACATTACACAGCAAAGTTAAAGAGAAACAAACCCCAAGTATTTAAGGACTCATGTCATTTACCAGAACCATGGCCCAGTCCTCAAAATACTTAAGCCTATGAATAATTTAACACATGATGAGTTGAGCTAATATACATCAGTTATTCTGTTGGTGCTGAGAGACTAAGCAGGCATATGCCTTTAAGCATGTGTAGACAGTGCACATTTTGTCTCCCAGGCTTTTTATTGTCAAACATTTTTTCCCCTTTACTTTAAGAAAAAGTATTTCTAGTAATTGGGAAAATAAAATTTTAATGTATGGAAATATATGAAAAAAGTTATATTATGTAACAACAATTTTACAGAAATATACTCTGGCTCAACCAAATGAGTACTTTTAATTACACAGTTATTTTACTTCAATTTTTTTATTTGTAACAAGTAATAATCAGAAAATTAAAGAAAACGGCTCCAATAAATAATTGGAAAAAAATTTTCCTTGAAAGTTTTTTTAACATGTTTTCTTCAAAAAATAAACTTTTTTGGCAAAAAGAGTAAAACTTCCCATGAAACAATACTTTAGAAAAATAGGTAAATTTAATCAGCATAAAACCTTGATGGAGAATTTCCATTACGATAAAGTAAGTATAGAAATATTGTTTTATTACTTCCATGACATAATTGGAAACTATCTGCAAAACATGTATATAAGGATACAATGTTAATATATGCAATCTTGACAGTGCTGCCCTGTGATTTAATATTTTGTTTTATTCTGCTACTCTAGTACTTCCCCTTCATAGTTTTGGATGGAGAATACCTAATATTTCAGAGCTCTTCCTTGATTACTCCAATATGCTTTACAGGAAAACATAAATTCTATCAGTAGATGTATAGGGAGCCAGCATGTTCTGTTCCGATCTGAATTCTGAAATATTTTCGATTTATGTAACATGGCAGTGGTATTTCCATCTACTGAAAATTACACATATATTTCTGCAGTGAACCACTCAACAGTGACTCACAACAGTTAAGAAGTGCTAGAACATGTGCATTTAGCACGATTCTGGCATTGTAATTTTTAAAACACATTCTATTTCGAATGGGGGAACATTTCTGCACAATTAGCAGAGCTTGCTTTTTGCAGCAGGGTTGCAGACATGCAAATTCCAACATATTCTGAAATACAGATTAACACTGGAGCATAGATTTACAGTCATAGGATAAGAAAAGAGAATAAGTTAAATATTATTTGTACCTAGATGCCTCAATGCCTCCGACGGGGGCACTGGGCGTTGGCTCGCGGTTCCAGGGGCTGGCCGGCTGCTTCGGAGGCACGGGAGGGCTGGAGAAGGTCCAGCAGGGGTTCACCTAGTCCATCGATGGTACAGGTGCACCGAGGTAGGAGAGACAAGCGGAGCGGCTTTCCCAGATGGTTTATTTGGCACCAGGGTTGTGCCAGGGAAGCGCTGGCACAGCGTGTTACAGTCACATATATACCAATATGAGGAGGCGGGGGGGTACAAACGTCCTGTGGGGTAGGAGTGAGTGGTTTGAATTTGGTGGGCTTTGTATAGGATTGCGAAATACAGAGCCCTTTGGGGGGGGGGGGGGGGTGTAAACCACATACCTAGGTGGGGAGGAGGGAGACAGCAGAGCCTGGCCATGAGAAAAACCAAAACCTGGCCATAGCACACCGCAACACCTAGAAATGTTTCATATTTTGCAGTGTGTTTGTGGTTTGGAAAACAGAAATTAACTTCAGAAACCCCAACATCCCTCTTGGAAACAGGAGATCAGCTTTGCCAAAGCTCAGCATTTTATCTGACATCAGCAGTTCATACACATGTGCAACAAGAGAATGAGACTGCATAAAAGTAAGGCACAGCTTTTTTTAATAAAAAAAATTAATGATAAATGAGTTTTAATATCATCTAATGCTTTTGGAGGGTTTTGGGTTCACAGGATTAGTTGACTGTTTCTGGCATAGATAACATAGTTGAGATCTATGACACAATCCCTCATTTCCAAAGAGTAAGAATAACTGAGTTAATTAGCAGATGTGAGCGTGGTATAGTTTTCCCATTAAAGAAAAATATCAAAATATTAGAAAATAATTACTGCAAAAATATATGAAAATTAAAAATTGCATACATTTGTATTAGCCAAAACCTCAAGGAGAATTGACTGCAGAACAGTTAAAACACTAGATTGTTTTCTAGATATTTAAGTTTTGATAATTTAGATTTCTTTTTACACAAGATAGAAAATACATCTATTTTTGAAATCTTAAAATGTGATTTTTTTTTGTCATTTTTGAAGTTGTGATGAAATAATTAATTCAGTAGAATTTTGATAGCAAAATGCATCATCACCTAAACTTTGCACAAATTTGTAAAGGTTTCAGATTTGACAAATAAACACCACCAATAAAAACCAAAGGAAATCTATGAATGAAACAAAACCCTTGTAAAACTTCTGATCACTTCTGTTAATCCATTCCTTTCTGGTGGAGAATTCTTTTTCATACTCAGCTTCCTCCCACATTCTTCTGCACTGCAGACTCTTCCTAAGTAAAGCCATTTTTTGATGCAATGGGGAAAACAAATTTTTCTAAGGAGGTTCCTTAAATATATTTTTCCAGTTGTCCAGGGTGCCACATCATTCTCATAGGAAAAATGTTGTTATACTTTCAGGTTTTTGAGGGCAGAACTTGAGTTTCTGCCTGCTATAGTGCAAGTGTAACCAGCACAAAACTCCTCCTGTAGCAGTTATGTCCCATTTTACCTATAGGACATGAGATGCCTTCTACAATTATTTCACACTGTAAATTTTTAGTGACAGATCCCATGCATTTCAAACAAAGACTTTTAATTCACAGTTAGTGGCTCCAGGTGATCCTGTTACAGCAAGATAAACACTGATGATTAACCCAAAACTCCATTATTTCCCAAATTCATCCCCTGCAGAGATTCATCAGAAATTAAATTTAAATGCATAACCCAGTTTTGCTTAGAAAGAAAAATTTCCATTTATTTTCTTGAAATTTGAAATTACCTAGGGAAAAAGAGTGATGGACCTCCAGAATCCCTGAAATAAGAGTTAATTAAGCAACATAAGATTCCTAATTGCAGACATTGTCTTCGATCCAGCTGATACTAACTTGGAGTCATTCCTCTTTAACTCAAGTAACGACCTACATTAGGAAAGAACTTGTCCACTTCTCCATGTCTTGGTGTCGTGGTTTGACTTTGGTTAAGTGCTAGGTACTTATGGCAGCCGCTCACTCGTTCCCTCCCCTGCCACAGGTGGGCAGAGGAGGGAAGGAGAGGGGGAAGAAACCCCCAGGGAATTAACTGAAAGTTTTATGAGTCGAGATAAGGAACTGGGTGAAAACGCTTCAAGGACAAACCAGGCTCAACTTGAGTTGCAAAATGAAATTTATTACTACCCGAGTTAGAAGAAGGATATGAGAAATAAACTAAACCTTTAAAAGACACTTTCCTCTTCACTCCCCACCCCTCCCTCCCTCCCTCCCACCAACAATGCGAGGGAGGCAGGGTGTGGGGGTTCAAGTTAGTCTGTTTCTAAGATCTTCTTCCCCTGCTTAGGGAGAGGAGTTTTTTCTTCTGCATTTGCCATGGGGTCCCTCCCACGAGAGACATTTCTCTGTGAACTTTTATGGGGTAGGTTTACTCATCTACAGGATGCAGTCTTCTAAGGACAAACTGCTCCAGCATGGGAGCAGGGGGCCCCTCTCTCTCCAACCAGGTCTCCCAATTGGACTGCAGTTTCCTCTGACATCCACCCGCTCCAGCGTGGTCACCTCCTCCACAAACTGCGGGACTTTTATCTCCGTCTCTGCCTCTCACTGGGCTGCACTTGCTACGGCTTTTCCTGGCATCTACAGTTACTGAGGCTTCTTCTGGCATCCATAGCAGCTGCGGCTGCCGACATCTCCCCGCTCCAATGTTGGTACCTCACCCACAGACTGCAGGTGGCTTTGCATCCCTCGTGGATCCCAAGGACTGCAGGGGGGACACCCCACCTCACCATGGGCTCACCACGGGCTCACCACGGCCTGCAGAGGAATCGCAGCTCCAGAGCTTAGAGGACTTCTTCTCCCTCTTTCTCTACTGACTTTGGTGCCTCTACATTGTTTTTCCCTCACATGTTCTCACATCCTCCTCCTTCTCTAACTAAAGGCAGCTGCGTGTGCATTTTGTTTTGATTTTTCCTTAAATATGTCATCACAGAGGCGTAACCAACCTTTCTAATTGGCCTAAACATGGCCAGTGGCATGTTGATCATCTTCAGAGCCATCCAAGATTGGCTCTGCTGGAAATGGTGAAGAATTCCAGAAGCTTCTCACAGGAGTCATCTTTATGGCTCCTTCCTCACTACTAAAACTACAACACATGGGAGAGTAAAAAATATTTCCTGAGGGTTGTTCAGATTTCTGGTGTATTGTGAATGGCACAGATGTCAACATGACCACTGTGTTCCCAGTTGGTGAGGTAGGACAAAACCTGCTTCCTGTGATAAGACGGCATTGAGATCCACTTTCAGGATGGTGACAACTGTAAAGAATTTTAACTCAGGAGAGGGGGCTGCCAGAAAGAGCAAAATACTAACGACTGATTCATTGAAAACCACCAGAACCGTGAAGACAAAAAAGGTACAACTTACACAGGAATATAAAACTATTCTGCTGAAACATTTTTAGGTCAATCTGATGGAGAGGGGTAATTAAGTGTGTGCATGGTCAGTGGAGAGAAGGAACTGATTAGATCACGGCTGTGTGTTTCTGTTAGAGGCAAAGACATAAAGCCAGTGGGAAAAACATAAAACCAAAACGCAACAAATCTGAGAATTTATGACACTGCTGTATAGGCACTTTTGACACAGAGAGAGTGAAGAACCACATGGAAGGGAGAGGCTTCTTGGTTTTTTTCCTGCTATGTTGTCAAAAAGAGGGTTTTGTCTGGAATTTCTGTAAATGGACAAGGCTCCATTCAAAAGCAGCTACTTCCCATCATAATTATTTCATCCTCATGGAAATATTCCCTGAGACCCTGAAATCTGTTAGAATTGTAGGATCAAAGCAGGTACAGTGTCTTCCTATTCCTGTGTGTATAATTACACAGATTTTCACATACTTTACATTTATTGAAATGGCTATATTTTAGCTGTAATGTATCTTAATCAGTAATTTAAGAAATACAACAAAAAATGGGATTACTGAATCATTTCCTCTGTAAAATATATTACTTTTTAAAGCACAGTGAGGTCCAGGGCACTGTACTGTAACCTTTAGATTTCTCTAACACATTCAAATGGGAATTGGAAACACTTTCATAGCTACGCATGCTATTAAACACTGACCTAATATTACAGCTGAATATGCAAGTAGAAAGACTACAGAGAATAAATTTTGATGTGCTTTTTCACAAGCACATGAGACTAAGAAGTAATTTCTTGTTTAGGCACAGACTTCATATTTTCAAAGCAGATTTGCTCAGTTATTTATTTAAATCTCTTAAGAATAAAAATATAATGTTTCATTATTCCCAGTTTCCTATTTCTACAATTACATTATTTTACTTAGACTTTCTTTGAAGTACTCTAAAGTACGCAGATTCACAAATAGACACATATGCAGCAACATCTGTTTAGCTATTGCCCTTCTTTGATCTGGTATGGTAATAGGGCAAGATGAATGTTTTTTAAGCAGTCTAGTACAATTAGACCGGCAAAAGCACTGAATTCTATATTAAGAGGAGGTCTCATGAAAGTTTATGTTAAAATTCAGGCTAGTTCAGCCGTCATACAAATCTGATGTAATGCTCTGTCTTTAAAGCAAAGAGCACACTCGTTTCTGTTTTGGAAATGTACTGGAATAGTAAGACTCTTCTTATTTCTTCTTTCAACACTCCCTTGAAATTATAAAATCACCAGTGTCCAAAATATTGGACACCTGTACCTTTGTTTTGCCCAGAGGCTGAAAAAGTAGAGCAGGCCACAAAATAAGTTCTTTATTTCCCATTAAATCTTTGACTAATTGGAGAAAGCACAACCTCACCCTTTCCCAAATCTGCCAAAAGAGCAATTCAGATTTGAAATACTTCAAGATGCTGAATAAAGGCACAGATAAAACTTGGCTTGACTATCTCCAGCCTGTCTGCTGCCTCCTGGGAGCTCCCGAGCAAACACAGCCCGTTGGATGCCACCTGGAGCTGCCAAGTGAAAAGCCTGGCATGGGCGGCTGCCTCGTGCCATGGCAGACAAATGCTGCTCATCTGTGCCTTGGCTCCACACTGAGAGTGATATACATATAGCATGATTAATATCACTCCCTGCAGATCCAGGGAGTTAGCCCAGGTAAGGCTGGAAAGCACAAAGCTCTGTATCACTTCACTGTGTGGTGAACCAAAAGCAATCCCTGGCGGAACGCACCCTTCCGTCATGCTGGAAGCATTGTGGTGGTGCTGTTGCACTTTGCTGGAAAAGCTCCTATTTTCAGCTAAATCAGAATGCCTTACAAGGCATTTGTCATTCATGGTAACAGTAGGAGAGAAATCAATAGTACATTCACAGCTGATCGCCAGCAACTCTTGTTCTTCCTATTCTAAAAGAAAAAAAAAGCGCTGAGTTCCTCAGCCTGGATAACTTCATTATTGTACGCTAGCCCCAATTAGAGAAGATTTAAAAGGTAAACAGAGCCCAGTCTCCCAAGCCACAGAAATTCTGTATTCCACTTTATGTCAGGGGTGGTGAACACCTTGCATCATTGCATTTTTAAGCCACACCTACCTTGGGGATGTTGTGTACCCTTACCTTAGTACCTGCTGGCTGTGCAGCTGGTCAGGGGGTGTGAGGGTGGGGGAAGCCTGCCCCAGTGTTCAGCTGGTGGGTGGCTGCATGAGGAGACAGCACAAACTGTGTCTATGATGGAATGTGAGCTTCCATCAGCTAATAGGTTGTCTTGGTAAGAGCAGGTCTTACTCCCCCATCCTGTTTCCCAGTTTTTGTTGTTTTCCCACTAGGGCAATTGTCTCTTGAAGTTCTTCTTCATCTCTGGGTACTCTGAAGCACATTACCACACACCTCACCAACACTTCTGGGCACCAGTGCAAGAAAAATGTTACCACCTTTCTGTTTTCTACAGAAATTGAGTTCTGCTAACTAATTACCAGTGTGTTCTCATCAGTGTAGGGTTTATTTTTCTTTTTGAACAAAGCAAACCCAGATGACTTTGCTCACCTTAGACAATGATTCTTAGTTTTCTCTGCTTTCAGAGCATAGATAGATGTGAACTGCTACAGCACAGAGATTGTGCTATAATTGTTCTTTTATACAATTTGATCCCAAAGTACTATGTACTGCTATTCTTTATTGCAGCACCAAGAAATCCCAATTGATGATGAACTTTTGTTTTAGAGGGTGTTTTATAGCCCCCTAGTAAGAGATACCAGTCTTCTGAAGCTGAAAATCTTCATGTTCAGGGGAAGCTTTGTCATCAGTTTATAAAGTAAGGACTAAGTTTTAGAACACCTAAATGACTTCTCACTTTCACCCTCAAGGACCATGACAGGCAGGAAACTCTAGACTTGGTTCTTAATTGAGAAACATCTTTGACTTTTAAAGTAATTTAAAGAAGTCATGTTGCTTTAGACATATATTTATTCACATTTGTCTATATAAATATATGTAAAAAGTGTACAAATATGCATTATTATTTATCCATAGATACACCTTATACATATGTACTTATATATGAGTATCACAGCATACATGTGTGAGGATGGGCCACTAACAGGGCTCTGCTGTGCTGCTGAGGCAGCCTCAGGGCTCTGCTCAGGGCTGTCCTTCATGGGAAACACAGACCCACCAAAGCGGAAATCCAGGACAAAATGCTGACAGCAGAGGAACCTGTGGGATGTCAATAAGGGAATAAACTTTACATTAGTCTTGTCATATTGGTGCCTCAGGCAGCATTTTCCTTTATCTGTGTACCTGATTCATAAAATTATACTGAGGTGCCAGAGTCCTGCAAAGCAGAATTTTCTTATTGATCTGGCAGACATTGTTGATCTCAATTTTTTTTTCCAGACTGACAAGGTGCAAGAGATGTAATGGGGACATACAGCATAATATGAATCACATTTTAAATATTTATGTATCTTTGTGCTAGCTCTGGTACCTGGAGCTGCATGCCATGCCAGGGCTGTTATGGAGAACAGCAGTCCTAAACAAAAAAAAGGCCTGCATAGGTCACCCTTTAGTGAGTGAAACTGTGTTTGAACACACTTCTATTAGCAGATTTTTACCATCATTCCAGTGACTCTGAAGAAGCTTTCCAAATTATTTAATGAGTCTGATGATAAAATATTGGAACAATTTCTTTCTTCATATTGTGAAATATTTTTTCCTCCACCTGCTACTCACAGAATGTGAGACTGAAAGTACAAACCTTTAGGTTTCTAAAGTCAAATTTCAGTGTTTAACATTGTATGAGACCAGCTCTGTGATGGAATCATGCAGAAAATAAGTTTCCTCTTACTAATATAAAGTCCTAAAAAATGTCAACCCTATTCTTGCTTACCTCAGTTTTCCTTGACTTTCCTAACAATAGATTTCTGGAACTGAATTCCATATTTCCTATCTGGCATTGAATACTGCACTGCTAATGTCAGGAGAGAGTCAGTTGCTGCTCCCAACCATAAATGTGGCATTTGAAACTGCATCAAAATCTACATCTGATATCATATGATATCTCTATTATTGAAAATAAATTTCTGATTAGCCAGTGGTGTAGCACTTGATAATACATAGCATGAGGGTTGGTGAAACAATATTATAATTCAGTGTTTCTTCCACTTCTCAAACTTTTTTTCCCAGTTTTTCTTGGATAAGAAAGGATAATATAAGGTGAGTATAATGAGAAAGCAGAGAAGCATGGAATAAAGCTTATGAGAATCCAATAAAACAGATATTTATGAAGACAGGATAAGGTAGAATTTATAGACAAAATGGTTGCATAGAAGAAAATTGATTTCAATATTAATTTGCAATTCTGCAGCAGAAAAAATGAAAGCTTTTCATAGTACACTGCTATATTTTGAGGGGCAACATCACAGGTCTGGTGACTTAAAAATCTTACAAACCGTTAGAAGTAGCTCTCATTTTTGGTCAGCAGATAATAAGTATTAGGAAGTAGAAGTCTGGGAATCTTCTAGGGCTGTGGAAAGCTGTTGTAAAGATTTTTATATTGACTTGAGTGGTGAGACAATGTGGACACATGGATGCGAAATTCCAACAGAGGAAGGATTGTGAAAATTACTCATGTTGCTGAGGCCTCCAGCAGCAGGCCATCAATATCCCAGCATACACCCACCGCAATTTCTCTGAGCAAACAGGTATGGGGCAGAGACTGACTAAATGCTAAGGAGTCACAACAGGGGGAAAAAGTAGGAAGATTCATCCCCACCAGCTTCCAAAGGGTGCAGGAAGACATTTCCAGAACCAGCATTCTCCTAAGAGCCCGGTGGCTGTGGTGAAAGTTCAAGAATGGATGCTCGAGGTCCTCCTCAGTACAGGAGGGATTTCAGCAGGAGCAGACCATGCTGTGGGGCAGGAAAGGACGGGCTGGGGAGGCACTCTGACCTCTGATACCACATTTTTCATCATGTTTGTGTCCGTCACCACCCCATCTGACATATCTCCCACTCCAGAGATGTGAGGTTTCTCCAGCAGCCTTTGGAGCTGGGGGTCCTGCAACAGCCTTTTGAGTTTGTCTAATTACTTTCCATTCACATTAAAATTTAACCAATCATTCACTTGGTCTTATTAAAGCTGTTTTTTGTTACTCACCCACACATTTAAGGGTATGTATTTAGTTTAAATATGTTCAAATATAGGTGTTTTATATAAATATTTAAACATATTTCATATGCAACTGTGTATATATAAATAAACTATTTATTTACGTAGATTTGTGCAATTTTGAATATAACTTTATATCTAATATGTTACATATATATATATATAGGCTTATCTATTGAAGGACTGGTAGATATGTATTATATATTTTTACATAGGATCACTTCCTGGACAAAAGGAAAAGTGGAGCCAATCAGTTGGTTTCAAAAAATGGCAACTGGCCAATCACATCAGTAAGAAAACACATTGGGTGTAGGGCAGTTGTGCACAGCAGCCTCTGTGAGAGCTGAGGATGGGGCTCCCGCAGTGCCACAAGCACCTGGCACCACCTGTGCAGCCCTGGGCTGTGTCTCCACCAGCTCCATCCCCAGCTGTCCCGTGCCCAGCTCTGCCTGCTGGCCCTTCCCAGCCTGTGCTCCAGGAGCAGCCTTTGGCAGCTTTAGAGTGCAAAATAAACACTTCATCATTCAGTCATCTCAACAAACTTTCCTAAAGCTGTAACTTGCTTATTTTTCTTTGAAAATCTTGCCCCTATCTGTCTCTATTAATTGTTGCAGCAGCAGACTAATTGCTGAAATGACTGCTGTCAGCTGCATTGCTTTCTTCTTCAGCCACAGTGTCTGTGGGCTGACCCAGGATGCCCCACCTCAGTTAATGGAAGCTTTTATTAATACTCTGTGGTTGCTCTGTGTCATTTGCTTTCCAACTCTTGCCCAAGACAGGAAAATTAAGAAATATATTCTAGTCCCCAGCTTGCATCCTTCCCTGACATACCTGAACTGCAGAGCCTGCTTTAGCTGAATGTTGATGTGTTTTGTACGGGCTACACCTCTGCCAAGAGGAAAAATTATTTTTGTAGTCCAGTGGTAATGAAACTTCCAGTTACATGAAGGAAGTACATTCAGATCAAACAGAAGATTATATGAAATTGTTTGGTTCAACTGCAGATGCATGTGCCCACAGCAGGGATGGAGAGTGCTGGGTGTAAACTGGGTTCTGCATTTTCTTTTTTTTTCTTTTTTGTAGTAGAGAAAGAATTCACATTGGATTTTCTGTTAAGACCTAGAAAGTAGACACAGCTGCAGATCCCCAAAAGAGATACTCGTATTCACCTAGCCCAGCTGTAGCCACCAGTGTTATTCACAAGTGCAGTAATCCCACTGCTGCAGTATTACGCTGCTCCCTTTTCCTTCATGTAATGAACATATTAATTTTTTTTCAACTAGGATGGTGTTGGCTACTAAATATTTTCACATGCTTAGAAAACCATTAGAAAAAAGTAAAGAAATCCACTGAGAACTATGAAATACAAAGGGGCCTGGAGATCCCTGAAGTACAAATTACTAAAGGCTGGGGGTTATTTGCCCTATTCTTATGCATTTTAGCACTGTTGCTGTCCAGTGTCAGAGAAAAAGTGATTAGGTACTACAGTATTTATCAGCACCCCCCTACCCTCCCCATGTCATTTATTTGCTTTGCAGTGCTGCATTCAGAAGCAGCACTGCTGTTTCACTGCAGCACTTTAGTTTTCATTGCCATTGCAACCTGGTGAAGACGAGCTACAAATCCCGATTTACTTTGATTTATTGCACTGAGCCATACTTTGTTTCTACAAGATCACAAGGAAAAACTTGCTGAAGTGAAGAGGGCACAAAGGATGTGTCAGGTACCAGGGAACCAGGGGCTCTCACTGCCTACTTGGAACATAGCCCAATACTATCATTCCTTGCAACAAATGCAGGACAGATTTATGTTGACATAAAACTCATGTGAAACTAATCAAATTCAAGTGAATTCCAGATATTGAGATGAAGGGATTGTTGGAGCTTGAAATTCAAAGCAAAATTTGACAAGATGAACATATAAGCAGAAAATGAGACAAATAATTACATTAAGTACTCTATGCCTGAGTACAAGATTTTTCAATTTGAGGATTTGTGTCCCTGCTTAACTAAAGATGTGCATTTGCCTCATATATTACAGGTAAGAATCTCAAGTACATTCTCCTCTGTTTGACTGCACAGCCATCATTTCTTTCAGTGTGCAGGAAATTTTGAATGGGTTTACTCTGCTGTATTGATTTGGGCTTGACTTACCCACACAATATGCTTCAGGCTCAGTGTATGGCTTATGTTCTTTAATAAAACCAAATCTTTCATATATGACCAAACCCCAAGCATTATGGCCTCACTAGAAGTTTCATTTTCCTTAAATAATTTGTATTGCTTCATCTCTCTACCAACTCTATGATCCTAGTTCATCCTCAAGCTTTCCTAACAGAAATCCTTAACCATGACTCCCTCGTGCTGTGGCATCATCATGTGTGTGTGTGTGTGTGTTGCACAACTCCATTTATAAGCTTGAAATGAGATTCAAAAAAATGCAAATTTCAATAAAACTATAGAAAAGGAGAAACATCTTGTGATTAGAGAGCTTTAAGCTCTCAGTGTACTCAATTTTATTCTTCTAAATCTTTTATTGCTTTGTTGCTGCCTAGGTAGGAAGTGAAGGCTCTTTATGATTGTCAAATGGAAAGTCCTGAAAGCTTTCCAAACCAAACTTTTGTTTTAAGAGTTTTTGCTCAGAGAAAGTCTGTATGCAAGGGTTGCAGTATGAATGGGTATTTTCAATGCTGTTCCAACTTGCAAGAAAACAGGCAAGTCTCTAAGGCATGGACAGAAAGAGTAAAAGCTTCAGAAAAATAGACTGTTTTCCATATTTATTAAGTAATATAAATACTCATTGTAAAAGTATAAAATATTAAAGAAATGGAATATTTCCAACAAGATGGGGAGAGGCCATTAAAGAAAATACCAAGGCAAATTGCTTCTGTGATAGCTCTATCAGGAGAATCAGTATCATACATGTGTTGTCTCCCACTGGGAAGATTAGTAACAAAATTATTTTAAAACAATTTGATTTTTTTTGTTGTCTCCATACCTGAAAGTTGCAGAACAGTTTGCATTGTCAGCATACCTAAACAATTACAATGATCATGTTTATTCCAAAGTACCTCAGACTCTTTGAAATCCTAATTTATTTCCATGGAAGTTATTTACGTTCAAATTATTCTAGTTCCTCCTTAAGAGAGAGGTTTTCTGTTGTATTCATTAAAAACTTACTAAACTTTCCTTTTCTTTCTCTGCAAGCTGGTTTTTCTGGATGAGAACAATTAATAGCAGCTCTGAGTTTGTCAGCTTGTAGGACTTTATGGGTAAGTATGATACAACATTTTTACCTCTTCTAGTTCATTGCAGACAATCAGTCTTAAGGTGTTCAGCTATAGTGTGAACATAGGGCAAGTGTAAATCGTCAGTGAACAGTGAGGGATTTAAGATATGAGTGCACCATTTTATATAAAATGAATAACAATTTATAGGTATTTTCTAGCAGTGATATTTTGGCCATAGCCAAATGTATAAATAAAGAAGAAAAATTTTAAGTGTCATTCTGATTTATCAGATTCTGAGAACGTGAACTGACCTATGGAGAGGAAAATGCCCACATTACCTGCTGTTCTTTCCTACAGCAATATTGATCTATCCAGGACAGGGTCATAATGCACCCTGAATCATCTGAGAATTCAGGTCATGGGATCAACACAGCAGAGCACGTATGCACTTCTGTTTTGGTAAAATTAATAAACTTCTGCATGTATAAGTAAATAAAAATCAAATCAGGTACTAGAAAATGTAACAAAATGGACTTGCTGAATAGCTGTACACAAATCATTCCTCCTAGTCTGCACACCATACACAAAATTACTTTCAAAACTCCTCTGACATTTTATGTACAATTTATTTAAGCTAGTTCTGATTAATGATATGCCAGCCTTATGTCTTCCTTCAGCGGGCGGTGGAGGCTGGTGCTCCTCTCATCAGGAGTTCTACCAGTCTGGTTTCTGTATTTCATTTGTATTTATGTTTTGCCATTTGTAAGTGTACAAAAGTTAATAGCCCCCAAGTGCATCTGCTGGCTGGTATTTAGAAAGTTCATCAGAAGCACTTAAACTTTTTTATCTCAGATGGGATGGTACAACATTCCCATGGATTTACAAGAGCCATTTATCAAAGCCGACACCTGCTGCAACACAAATATCAACCGAGGTCACTTTTTGATCTAGTACTCTGCCACGTCCATTGATTTTCTGACTTCTGCTACCTTTCCACAGCATCCTCTGAAAACTGATTTTTGATTTTCCCTCATAATGGTCATAACCATACCTAATGCACATTTCCAGGAGCATAGCACAGGAGGATCATTCGTTTTTCACCTACTTTACAAATGAGCAGGAAATTCTACTGCCAACGCCTGGGGAAGACATACTTAATAACTTCCATTAGTATTAATAGAAGTTGCCAGTGTGGATCCCTGTGCATTTTATTGAGAGCAGACCTCAAATTGGACTCTAAACGTTTTCATTTATTTTTAATTGTGTAAGTAAACCAATCTAAAAATCCAGTGGAAGATTTGCTTCCTTTCTAAACTGTTTCTGGATGAAATGTTAGCACCTTTCTAAGGGAATAAAAATTGAGTCAATATTGCTGTTGAGAAGCCAGATACTTCCCAGCAAGATGAACTGTGAAAGCATATTCAAATAAAAAAGGAAAAAGAATAAAAAAGAAAGGGAAAATTCTGTTATGAATATAGCAAACTTTTGCTTTTAAATTAGGAGATTAATTATTAAAGATGAGTGGTCCATCCTTAATTTGCACCATTTCACATTTCAACTATAATCTGACCTGCAGTAAAGAATATATTTTTCTGGCAAAGATAAAAGATTATTGTCAAAAAACCTGTTGCTACCCTGATGACTAAAGTGTATCACCTCAATTAGGCCCTCCAAACTGTATCTCCTTGATGTCATTGTCACACACCCCAATTGTTTTGATTCATTCAGTGTCCTGTGCTGTACATCAGAGGAGGGCTGTCAACACTGTGAAATGGCTGGGGTGATACTGACAGCTTGTCAGGGATCGACATTCTGCAGCCACGGGAAGCAAGGAAATTCATTCAATGGTGGTGTCATGGACAGTGGAAGAAAACTGATTTGGGGGGGTTTACATACCCATTTATGCAAGGACTTCTGGAAATACCAATTGGCAGAACAGTAAATTACCTGAATAATTTAGGACCTGCCTCTGAAGACCCACACTAGTTTCTGCATATGAAAAATTTTTAGGAAAAGAGAAGCTGCAACATATATGATTATATCGATGCATGTTAGCAAATTGCCTAGAGTTAGCATCCAAGATTTAGACACTGACATAATGAACAATTTAAATCATTTACTCTCCCTTTTGGTTAGTAACATCAGCCCTCTTCACTGATCAGAGAGAAGTGTGGCTGTTTTCTGCTATGCTTTTGGAGAGGTAACCAGGAGTGATGCTTGTGCTGGCAGATTGATTGTTAAAGTCTTTGCATGGGGCTCAGAATGAAAAATCAAATTAAAAGTTTAATCCAAATCAGAACAAGATTCCCCATTATGGTCAACCTAAAAATGCATGAAATTAAGATAGGTTTGGCCCAATGCTCTATAATTAAAGAGTTGTGGGCTTTCAATCAGAGAAAAATGTCATCTCATTCCCTTATTAGGTGCCAGAGTAACTTAGCTTCATTTCATGGTTCTTGCACATAAATTGCCTGTAGATTGATCAGTGTGGAGAAGTTCCTTAGTGTTGTACATAGCAATTTATGTCACAGCAATTCCTTTGGGTTCTAGGGAGAAATAGAGCCATCCTAGCAGAAATGTAATCACTAGATTACCACAGCTATGCTGCACTAGGCACCTTCATTTCCAGGTATTGTGTGTTTGGGAAGGGTCAGGGAACCTCAGCAGCGGAATTGTTCACAAAGTTTCTTCCCTTTTCGTGGTTCAGTGGGAAGCAGAGTCCCACGTTGACAGTCCCTACGGAGCTCTGGGAGGAGAAAGGAAGTGCTATTTATTGATGGTGTCGTGGGAAGTGGGAGACAAACAGATGAGTTCTGCCAGTTTGATGAGAGACTCATGAGATCTGATAGAATTCTGCTGACTGAAGGAAGGTATCTCTGTAGTCAAAGCTAGCGGGCCAAGAAGAGATTTCATCAGAGTTGTGAGAGATACCCACACCTAGACCTCACATGTAAGAATTGGGTAGAACCCTTCTCAAAGGAGATTCCAAGGTGGTTGTAACCATTCCTTTGAAAACAAAGTCATTCATACTGCAGTTCCTATACAGGCATTGAAGAACTTAAATTTAATCAACCAAGACTGAAAATTATGTACAAAATTACCAGTTGTCTCAAATCCTTTTGACCCTTCTTGAACAAGTTCAGTGCCTCATTCTGCTGTCACTGGTTATTACAAGGTAGGCTGCCAACAAAGGTTTTGTTATAACCACGTGTTATAACCTAAACAATAAATCTAATATGTAATGAAAATCTGTCATTCTAAAAGCAGGCAGAATAGCTAAGAGAAAATATGACATCTTAGTCATAGTTACAGATATCTTATGTAGAGTTATGCCCCTTAGGGAGGGAAGTTCAGGCACCTATCTCAGGTGAAAGCAAGAGCAGATGAAGTTGGAAGCCTAATTTTCTGTAGAGTCAATATTAAGATAAATTATTCTCCAAAAGTCAACTGAGTCTACCAAAATCTGATTCTTAAATCTAAGTTGTGTCAACAGCTGTGTATGATCTTTCAGCTATCAACAAGGTTCATAAGAGGTATTTAGAGGTCAGATATAGATGGTATTCCTTAGCTTTAACCCCCAAAATATCCCAAATCAAGAAAGAATAAAAATGTCCCAAATCTATACTGACTCCTCTGTAAGACCTCCCTAGTAATTCTGAAGACACATTTATGGCATGTGACAAATCACTGGCATATTTTTTGTTAAAGTAGGTTCTGGAATAACACCCAATTTAAAGCCATATTCCTTTAGTTAATATTCCAATCAGAGATTTTTATGGTTCATTATAAATCATTAATTTTATCCATATAGATTTTAAATGGCCAATATATTCCCGTAGTTGCTTAAACTCTAATTTTTTTTCTTCCATATGTTGATCTTGGGATTGAGCTACTTCAGAGAGCCAAAGTACTGATTAAACCATGATTTATAATAAGATTATCATTTATTGATCCATGTTCTCCAAAAATTACACAAATTGAGTTCAAAACCTGTCACTTCTTTTTACGGTGAGATCTCTAAACTTACTTCCATGTCTTTTGAAGTAGCTACTTACCAGATTAAGTGTCACTATTGCAACAAAGGTGTCACAATATAACTAATCATTTCCTGGCTGCTTTTTGTTAAATGAATACTTGATGTTATCTTTTGTGAACAATACTATTCTATCCCATAGTTTCCACTTAGCTTCTTAATAAGCTCTCTTCAAATTATTTTGTGGAATCCTCTGCTTTGACAAAGTCTGTCAAAGGATTTCAAGTGATCTAGCCACTGAAATAAAAAAACAAAAGGTGTATTTACTTCAGAAAGTAAAATGGGAGAAATGTGAACATTCCAGTATTAAAATGCAGTTTAGTCACAGGAGTTCAGGTTAAGCATTTTTGCAGAGGAATCCAAACCTGTAAACTGCTGAACTGTGGGCAGGTATTCCTGCCTCTTTCATCCTGTAGGGATATTCTCCAACACCTGCCACATTGCCAGCATGCCTAAGAAAGGAAGACCGTGGGAAATCTTTCCTCCATGCTTTGCTGGATCACAGTGAGAGATCCAGTTGCCAGTCTACCTCAGAATAGCTGAAGAACAAGGATCTTGCCAGAGGAGATCTGGAGTGAAGTGATGGTTGGGTGAAGTCCTGATTCCTGGGTGGGACTAAGAGGCACGACAGCCCCTCTCCCCTGGAAATGTTCTTTAAATAAAAGAACAAGATTTGGGCTATTTGTACAGAATTTATCGATCTGCTTTTGCACTATGAATTCAACATATCTAGAGCACATCTGGTTCACTCTCACACAGAAGGCAGCTGTGTAATGTGTGTGTGTGTATTTCAGCCCAGGAAATCCCAGGCAGAAACATGACAAACAGTTCCTGGCTTCTTCCATCAATTTACAAACATTATGGAGAAATTCACAGACTAATACGTTTCAAAATCAATGGATTAAGAAGGTGCCTTCTAGCGCTACATGTTATTTCAAAATGTGATGTGGGGTGATTTTTTGTCTTGTTTTGAAATATCTCCATATCCCATGTAGTGGTGGACCATTGATCTGTTGCTATATCTTCTCTTCAGAATTTTCTTGAAATACTTGGAGGATGAGCCACTGAGGTCAGCAGTTGCAAATTAGTGGGCTATGAATCAGAACAGAGTGTGTCAGTGCAGACCTTCTGCCCCAATATTTCCATATCTTTTCAAAATTTGCACTTGAAGTCTTCCTAGAACTGCACATGCTGGTTTCTGTTTGTCCTTTATCCTAACTAAGCCCCTGTGGGGAAAATGTGAGAGACATGTATGGTAGATATTTTTCATAAACAAGTGGTGAAATTTTGTCAGTTAAATTGGTTTCCAGATGCTTTAGAAACAGAACTTCAGATAGAAACTATCCACCCCTGACTGCAAGTTTCTCTTTCAATTTTTTCCCTGCAAAACTGCTCATAAAATGTCTCTTCAAAAAGAGCTAAAAGAAACTATGTTCCCAAGATGTATAAGACTATATCTAAAATTAGGAAATAAATATGGCTTTGATGGAGCATTTAAGTTTTTTAAACAAAAAATATTAAAATCACTTATCTGCTGCAGGAAACAGCACAAATACACGTAGACACATCCAGTGATAGTGGAGAAGGAATTGAGTGTGAATGCAAAGCTTGGCATATGAATAACTTCAACACAATTTCTTTTTGGATGGGTATTTGAGTTGCAGAGAATGGTGTTTTGTGGCAAATGGTATCTGTGACAGTACATTCAAAGGATGATACACATTAGGGGTTGGTAGATAACTGATCTCTATATTCTCTGCCCGGTTCCAGGCAATGCAGACTTGGGGATACAAATAAATACAGGTGAACATTTACCAGCTTGAGAGTTCACCAGAAAAAACATGGCCTTATCTTGTGTTATAGTTCATAACTACCAGTGATTACATCTTCAGTTTGCATTCAGTAAATTTATGGTGGTCTGAGGTAATTCTTCATGCATAAAGGGAAGCATGCTCCAAAGTAGCAAATGGAGTTTTAGGATCCAGACTGTGATTTGGCAATGGTGTTTGAACAATCAAATGTTATTTTTTTAAGCCAGGTTTCAACAGATTCAAACAATACAATTGCACAGCCATTGCAAACATGTTCCAGGGTCTTCAAAACAAATCACAAGAGAGAAGATGAACAGATTTCATTAGGTTCAAGGCAACACTGAAAATGTATGTAAAAGGAGTCATAGAGACAACAAATAGTGGTAGTTATGAAATACTTGGAGATATAGAATTCACTGAGAAAATATTTTTTTCTCCCTTGTCTTCTCTGTACTGGCTTCCTTCCCAGCAAACAAATCTTTTAATAATGGTGATTTGTTTGAAGTGTCATTTGTTACGACTTGTAAGAATCTTCCAAAAGTCTCTAGGCAGGGCAGGAATAAAGCTTACATATCATTAAAATGGGAAGAAATATTTGGAAAGAGTAGAAGATATCCTGTATAAAAATATTTTACAGGTATCTGAATTTGTAATCGGTTTGCTGTCTTGTTTCTTTTCAGAAAATTGTAAAGAGAAAACAGTTTCCGCAACAACAACCTTTAAAACAATGTTCCTATTTAAACTAAATTAAATTTAAAATAGAATTTTATCAACTTCCACAGTAAACTGGTAAAGAACAATAGCATTATTGAAGGCATACATGCTTTGGGCAAATACACTACAGTATTTCACCTGTTAAATTTGGGCAATTCAATCAGTCTGCTTGATTGGATTGATGGCAACATCTGGTCTGCTTAAGACCGAATAGTTTTGCTCTCAGTTCTGCCTTTTGGGTGTCTGGATGGCTTTTTCTGATTTAATCAGACAGCTCTGGTAAATTGTCAAGTCCCTGATTAATATATTAATCACCTTGGCACAACCAAGTCCTCTTTTAAAACAGCGTCAGGTAGGGAATGTTAATCTTGTATCAGACTGTGTCACATAATTAACACATTGCAGTTTGAGCTTTCATGGACTCAGCAGCTGTACAATAGCCTCGGTCAAAATTGTCCAGCCTGAGGAAGGATGTGCAACTCAGATTACACCAGGCAGTGCATGGCCAACACCTGAAAGTTAAACTGAGTGCTTGAAGAATTTCTCCTGTGCTCTCTCCAGGTCCCAGGGGAACAAGTGGGTCAAAGATGAGATTTCTGAGATTTCCAAGGGAAGAATGAAATTCAGCTGTGCAGAGATTTTCTTCTTCTTCATTTTTTTCCCTTATAAATGATATAAATACCTGAGATTTACCTTGATCTGAGGGGTTGCCTTTTATGGAGACCACTACCAAAATGATGAGGAGAGGAGTCAGCCAGTTCCTGTGGTGAAATCTCAAATAGTGGAGAAAATTCCTGTGATTTCAATGTGAGATAGACAATAGATTTCCACCCCAACAGACATCTAGGGGCAAGTCTGCTGCTTGGAAAGAGCAGCTTGAGATTGGAAGTGGAAAGGCACAGGTAACCCTAGAAATTCATTCAGAATTAGGACATTTCCAACTAGAATTAAAAGTTCTCTAAAATCACACCCTTCGTATTACTACACTATTTAACTGCTTTTTGCAGCAACATGTATGACTCACTCATGATGATGCGGAGTTCAATTATCTGTAAAACCAGCACTCACTCTTTTTGCTTTGTAAGGTACAACCTGTCCAGTGGCTATGTCACCGACAACCGGGAAGAAAACAAAAACCCTC